>JAUPMG010053990.1:0-13779 GCA_031762675.1 Pachysandra terminalis | reverse complement strand
AGTCCGGTAATCATCTCAAAGCATCTAAGAAGACATTTTGTCCAAAACATGGTAGCACTGGATGCATCCAGAAAGAATATAGTATCATCAGCAAATTGCAAATGAGATAAGGAAACCTTGTTCATTCCCACCTTAAATCCTTTGATCTTCCCTAACTCCTCTGCCTTCCTAAAGAAGCAACTCAACACATCACTGACAAGAGTGAACAAAAAAGGGGACAGTGGGTCCCCTTGACGCAGGCCCCTAGACAAAGACACTAAACCTGTGATACTCTGGTTCAGACAAAATGAGAAATTAACATTTCTTAAGCAATCAATATGCTATCCGTTATTTTTCCGAGAACCCTTTCCATTTTAACACTGAATCGATGCATGTCCATTCCATCCGATTGTAGGCTTTTTCTAGATCAACTTTAAAGACAAACCCCGATTCCTTCTTGCTAAACTTGTCCTCTATGCATTCATTAGCAATCAATATGCTATCCGTTATCTGTCTACCCTGGATAAAAGCACTTTAGTTGGGAGATACCAAAGAGCCGATAACTCCTTTCAATCTGTTCGCCAACACTTTGGCAATGATCACACTGGTTATCAAGCTAATTGGCCTAAGTTAATTCTTGTAGCTCCTTTAATTTTGGGAATCAACACTAAAAAAGTTGCATTCATGGCTTTGCTAATAATCCCAGTTTTCTGAAATTCATAAAACACCTTCATAAGGTCCATTTTAATGGTATCCCAACAATCCTGAAAAAAATCCATTGAGAATCTGTCCGGTCCCGGAGCCTTGTTTCTATCCATTTCCCAAATCTCCTTCCTCACCTCCTCTTCCTCGAACTCTTTGACAAGGTCCTTTACTTTTTCCATGTTTAATTTTGGACCATCAAACCTCAACAAATCAAATTCAAAGGTTTGTTCAGATCTGTACAAATGCGAAAAAAATGAAGAAAGTTCCCCTTCGATATCTTTCTGATCATTAGACAAAATCCCATTAATCTCCAAAGAAACCAACTCATTCTTTTTGCTTCTGAAATTTGCCATCTTATGAAAGAATTTTGAGTTTGCCATTGTACCCTAGATTTTTATCTCCAAAACACTTCCTCATTTCTCAACAGTTCTTCAAGCTCTATTTTTAAAGTCCTCCTAGATTCCCTCTCATTTTGATCAAGACTTCTCATCTCCTCTTCTCTATCTAGTTTCTGAATTTCATCCAAAATTTCCTTCTTCTCTGGAAGCCACCCAAAAACCTCCTTGTTCCAAACTTTAATTTTTTCCTTCATGGTTCTCAAGTATTTCATAAATTTGAATCCTTCCCACCCTGGCACAATCTCTTTTAAATTCCACCATTCCTTCACTTCTTTTTTGAATTTTGGGTGGAGGAGACATATTTTCAAATTTGAAAGGACGGGGGCCCTGATTAACCTCCTGATCAGTGGATAAAAGAATGGGGGAGTGATCAGAAATAGGTCTCGGGAGGACCCTTTGGTTAGCCTTTGGGAATTTGTCCTCCCAATCAATAGACACAAGAACTCTATCCAGTCTGCTACAAACCGGAACCTCCTGTAGATTTGACCAAGTGAACCCTCCTCTTAAAAGAGGAAAATCCATCAACTCATTCTTATTTATGAACTCCACAAATCCTTTCATACTTTTTGTGACTGCTATTGCCTGAGTTTTCGTGAGTAAACCTCATCACATTGAAATCTCCAATAAGATATCACGTATCCTTCCACTAATCTCTAACTTTACCCAATTCCTTCCAGAACCCATCTCTCTCCTTAGGTTTATTTGGTCCATACACTCCAGTCAAAATCCATTCAAAACCATTCTCAACATTTGAGAATTTGATTGACGCAGAAAAATTACCACTCCACTCCTCCTTACGTTGTACAACATCGATATCCCAAATGCTACAAATCCCTCCCGATGCACCCATTGAAGCAAGAGCACCCACTCTTTATTTTTTGATCCCCCCAGTTGACGAGTAAGTCTTTTAGAAAAACTCTTTTTTTGTCTCTTGAATCACCACAATATCTGCTCTTGTCCTCCTCCATAGATCCTTAAATACTCTCTTTTTTTCACTCTTCCCTAACCCCCCTCACATTCCAGCTAATAATCTTCATTGAGTAACTTTTTCCATCTCTCCAACTCCTTGGTTCCTAACCCTCTTCCTTTTATACTGAATACTACACTGAAGACTTCTATTCTCGGACTTTTTCCCACCATCCCTTTTTTCCTCTTGTCGCTCTCTAAATTCATTCACTACAACAACCATGGGAACAAATTCTCCATTCGCTCCTCTAGCCCCAATCTGGAATTCCTCTGCCAACTTTAGAACCCCTTCCCACTCTCTATTACAGAGCTTTGGCCCCCTCTTCTCATAATTTTTCTCACTCAAATCTGGAGACAGTGGATATTCCTTAGCACTTTCATTCACATTAACTACAGGTAACATCTCAGAAGATGGCTCTGGAGAGACATGGAGAGTATCACTATGGATGCCATTCTGCAAAAACACTTTATCCTGAAAAATAGGTGAAAAACTAATTAAATGATCAACTGAAAATGACTGCATACCTAGGCATTCTGATTCGTTCATATGATCCACAATCGTGTGGGCCTCAGAGGATTGGAACGGTAAAGACTGAAGAGAAGGGTGAATAGACGGTGACGAATAAAAAACATGAGTGGTTGTGTTCCTTTCTACCGAATCAACATTACTGAATTTCTGCTAGAGGGATTCATGTGATCCAGTCCCCCTAGTATTCCCCATGTACCCACCAACTGGAGACCAAAACAAAGAATCGTCATCAATCTTCTGTAATGATGTGCCTTTCCTTTCTTTATCATCGAGGTCAGGCAAAGAATCCAAAGAAGAGTCATAATCCACCAATCTGAACTCTGATTCCGTTGTGTTATTATCGCCCCCACACTGAGGAATGCCAACTTCCAATTCCACGGTTTCAAAAAAATTCATGTTTGCTCCTTCAAGTTCATTCCGTGATGACGAGATCTGTAGAGACGATGGTTCGCGTCTAACGTCCTCCGGAAAAGCCTCTCCTTCAGGGGTACAAATAGTTCCAAAATGAACTTTCGTTGAATCCTCGATGTTGGAGGACGAGGGAAGTAGTGATTCTGAATTCCGGTGAGCCAATGGAAGAGATGCGAAGGCCTTTTGTACTTCCTCCTTAACCAAACGACTGATCGCTTCCTTGCTCAAGCCAACTCCACTTCCGTCTTCATTCTCCCTTGTAACAGCTCTGGTTTTTCTGTACTCCTTTGTTCTTCTTCGACCTTTCTTCTTGAGAAGATGATGATGAAAAACCCCTTGGGCCTAAAGAGACTGATCGATATCTCAATGGAGGCGAATCATCAGCTACGGGCCTCCACGGAGGCCTAACATGGTTAACTTGCAGCCCACTATCCTTCATTCCTTTAGCAAAGCCCTCCTTCCTAAACCCTTCATCAAATACGAGCCCAAATGATTGGTCCCAACTCGCTTTTGCAGCCCCATAATTAGAAATTCCCGCCCGTTCGTTTTTAGAGACAAATTTTGAAGAACGGTCAGCTTCATCATTGATAACCTCGGGCCCACCAACCTGCGTTTTGTCTCCCACCTTGAGCCCCACCTCCACACAACAATCAACATGTGGCTCCGTACTCCGAGCATCTTCCACAATTGCTTTCGCCGGAAAAAAGGCCTGAACTCGTCAGAGTTCTTGAAGGGAAGAAAATGAATAGTTCAAAAGTGCTCGACCCATCCCATAGCACCAAACTTCTCTGAATGTTCCGGTAGATCGTTTCTTCCACTCGGATTTCAACTCTTCCCAATCCATTCTCCATAGATCGACCTCTCCAATATCTAATAACCCACCCCACAATGCCCCAATGATTTGTAGACTCTTGATTCCGAGCAGCTGTACCGGAATCCCTTCGATCACCATCCAATTACCCCATGTTCCACCAAACCCACTATGATTCCCATTCCAAGTGACTATCGATTCAGTGAAATTTCAAAACCTCTGCCCATATTAATCTGCCCATGCTTGATCAAAGTTCTTGCAACTTCCTCAGTCTTTGTAAAAACTAAAGCCTTCTTCTGATTAATGATAACAAATTCTCCAAACTCAACTTCCTTAAATTCTTTTTTCAGGTCTTCAAAAACTTTATACCAGTCCTTACACGTGAACGATGGGTGACATTGAATCGCATGCGCTCACTTTGTTGACGCCGGACAAACTTCTGCGACTGGTACCTTACCCCTGCTAATCGTTCCACCAGTAATTTCATTGTTAGCTATCAACTCTTTGAAACTGAGAAAATCTTGCCCTTTTGGTCTCACTGATTCTTCACCCATTTCTTCCTTACTTCTATCGGTTTTCTGAATGGATCTGAAAACCTCATCATGCATTGAAATCAAATACCTCCAGCTATGCTGATTTTCTTTGGGTAAGAAGATCATACAATGTCTCATTTCGTTTTTGATAGATGTCACTTTGATAAACTCACCTCTCACATTCGATTTACATTCCATCTCAAGCACCCTACCAGCAACCCTTGAGAACCCAAAAATCTATTCGAATTGTGTCTTTGGCTCATCCCTTCCACCTTCTTCTTATACCAGTCGATCTCCTCACCTTGGAAGAGAACCCAACTAGAAAGTGTTCCACATCGTTCGGTGACTCGCATCCATTTTTTCCCATGGTTTGAGAATCCTTCGATCGTAATTTCTTTTCTTTCAATACGAATAGAACGACGAACAGCTGTTTGTGGGCTTGATTTCGACTGAGATCTTCCATCATACGACGCAACGATTTTAGCATAGGATTTTCTTGAGTCAACTTCGCCTTTCTCCCTCTTCTGGTACGACGATCTCCCTGCCTTTTGTTGCATAGCTTCTTCAATATCTTCCTTCCTGTATCCAATTTCTAATAGATTGTTAATCGTCTCGTCCAGATTGTCCCTACGGTTTCGCGATGCTTCCCCTTCCGTGCTCCCTTCTCGCTTAGATTGACGCTCCATTTATCCGAGGATGACTACTCAATTTAAGTGGCTGGAGGTTGAACATTAACAAATGCATAACATATCAATTCACAAATCACAATTAACCAACAGATTACTCACACCACATATGAATATATATACACAATCCAAGGTTATATGTACATGTGTGTCCATGTCCTCACTTATATATATATACACAATCCAAGGTTATATATGTGTGGCATTCCGGGACAAAGGGGTAGCTAATCCCTCTCCCAAGTCATCTTTGACTTAAATCCTGTCCTTTCTGGACTTTTGAGTTTCATCATTCTTTGGCACCCTCATTGAGTCCAAGTATCCTCACATCATCCCTTTGGTTCTCATCACAAGGAATCCAAAGTTTAGCTGTGTCACTGGGTTACACTTCGGGGCACAAAATGAATGAATGCCCCATTATATGCATGTCCCCAACGCACGAGTTACATGTAATGCATAAACATATGAATCTTACATAACATGTAATAATATGCCATAACTTGCATTTAAATAAATGTATCACATGTTATTCAATATGAAGAATTCTAAAGATGTATACATAGTATCTTCTTATAATCATTCATTCATTTAAATCATGAATCTAACATTCATTAATCATATTAATCATGTTATTCAGCTTTATTTCATCATCAGATAACATTACGTCTCATCGGTATACCGTACCCCTGCTGGCCAAGTTACCGACGAGCATTGGTGAACCTTGCTGTTGGCACCGGTGATCATCAATCATCAAACATAGATTTATGTTGGTGGCTTGGCTGGTATACTGGTTAAGCCCCAGTGGAAGTTGCGCAGAGGTGGCTAGTTCGCTATGCCGACCCCACTGCCGACAAAACCTTAACACATCATTCACTCCGTCGGCAGACCCACCGGTATACCGTCAGGTCTGGTGACCACACACAAACACATGGTGTATAAGCCTGTCGGTGGACCTCGACGGTATACCGTCCAGTGCCCCCGACGGCATACGAACATAAGTATTCTTGTTTTTTTCTCAACATGTATCCATTCTTATATACATATTCAACTTCTCAACCATCTAATATACTAAAACATGACATTCTACCTCAATCTAATACAATTTCACACATCGTGGATTATACATATTAATCAATACCAGTAATTCATAAACTATGCATGATTCATTCAAGTTCATAATAGATTCAATCAATCGCATTTATATTTCTGAGATTTGATCCATCCAAATAAGGGAAAACCCTCAAGAGGTGGGCGACACAAAACCAGGGTATAATTCATTTTACCCTAGTTTTGGCGAATGGGGGAAAAAATTTCAAATTTTTTTACGATATTCCCCCCATGTCTCTCGACATGGGTGTCATGTCGGGAACGTAAGGAAAGTTTTTCAATCTTTTTTGAAATTTTTATAAAAAATTAAAAGAAATGTTAAGACATTTGTTTTTGCATTTTTTTTTTTGATGTATTATGATGTATTTAGACACTACTTAGGTTGTTTAAAATTTGGGGGGAACCAATCAAAAACCTCACATTTCCCCAGATTTTCCCATCATTTTCCTTTTCCCCCTCATGGATATGGCAATGGATATGGCACTTAATTTCTAGTTTTATGTATCTTTTAGTTTGACTTACATTCACTTTTAGTTTGGCTTAATTGGGTGTAGCATATTTTTTTACACCTTACAGACCCTGACAGCGTTCAAGTTAACCCCCCTCAAGTAATGGCTTTTAATGTTTAGGCATTTGTTTTTGTATTTTTTGATGTATTTGGATGCATTTAGGCCTTAATTAGACATGTTCAAAGTTTGGGACAAAAATCCATCAAAAACCCATGGTTTCCCCACATTTCCCCTTTTTTACACCATGTCAGCGACATGTTAGGCGACATCGACATGGTGAACCTTGCCCTTGATTTACATTCTTTCTTATAAGAATAGATCTCAACCTTATAATTAGATTTTAAAGTTAAAGCGATTAGGTGTATGTACATGTTAGCTATTCCATGTACTTCACCCAATAGGAAAATATTATTTACTATTTCTTGTTAACCCCCAAAAGTATTACAACTTAGTCCTAATTACTATTTAAAATTTTAGTTCATTACATTAACAATTCCAAAGGCCAAAATTCACAGATGAAAGAAGCGCAGACCTAGTTCTTAACTGACTTGGAAGGGTTGAGATTTTGGTGTTAACCTGTTATTGTTTTAGGTTATTTCTTTTCTTACTCGCTTATAGAGAGTTTTTATAGGTGTTAATTAAATTACTTTTTGGTTATAGCTTTTTCCAGAAGTTAAATGTTCTTGATATTGGATGTCAATTAGATATTATGGAGGATATCTTATCATATTATTTAAAAAGATAAGATGAATTTAACAAAAAAATATCTTTATCCTATAAATATATAAAAATATGTACGGGATGGGTCCCTAGACAGGCTATATGATGAAGAATTTCATATTGCCCTGTATCTAACACGTGGAAGCTAAGGTTGGGAGATCATCAAAGAGGACCTTGTGAAAGTGTTCAAAGAATTCCATTCCAGTGGTATTATCAATAAAGCTACTAATGCTACCTTTCTTGTTCTCATTCCTAAAATCAAAGGTGCCTTGAGGGTGAAAGCTTTCAGGCCTATCAGTCTTGTTACTAGTGTGTATAAGATTATATCTAAAGTTCTTGCTAATAGGTTGGAATTGGTGGTTAATCAAGTGGTGTCTAAGAATCAAAGTGCTTTTATCCATGGAAGACGAATTTGGGACAACATTTTAATTGCAAACGAATGTGTTGAGAAATGCAATAGATTGTAGATTCTTGGTTTGGTTTTTTAAGTTGGATTTGGAGAAAGCATACGATAGGCTGGAATGGGGATTTTTGGAGAATGTGCTTAAATGTAAAGGGTTTTCTAATAAGTGGTGTAGATGGGTGAAAGGGTGTGTCAATAATGTGCAGTTCTCAATTTGCCTTAATGGAGGGATTTCTGGTCTCTTTCCTTCATCTAGGGGGCTTAGACAGGGGGACCCTTTGTCCCCTTTTCTCTTCACTTTGGTTAGTGACGTTTTGAGCTGTCTTTTTAGTAGGGTTGGAGATATTGGTAAGATTCATGGGTTTAAGGTTGGGTTGGATAAGGTTGAGGTGTCGCATCTGCAATTCGCCGATGACACCTTGATTTTCTTGGAAGCTTTAAGAGATAATCTTTTTTGGACAAAGTGTATCCTTAGAATTTTTGAGATGATATCTGGACTTAAAGTTAATATGGATAAGAGCAGTCTTTTTGGCATTAATGTGGATGACGGCTTTATCCAGGAGGAAGCTAGATTCTTGGGATGCAGTAGGGGGAGTGGCCTATGAAATATTTGGCCACCTGGAAAAAGAATTATTTGTCCTTGGGGGTCGCATCACATTGATCCAAGCATCTTTAGGCAATATCCCTACGTACTACATGTCGCTATTTACGATGCTGGTCTAGGTTAGTAAAAGGATTGAGAAATTGCAGAGGGATTTCTTATGGGAAGGGGGAGATAAGAAGAAAGACCATCTGGTCAATTGGGAGATTGTATGTAAGAATAGAGAGGATAGGGGCCTCAATCTGGGTAACATAGTGTTTAAACTCGGTTCCGACTCGCGTATCGTCCCGGTCCGATCCCGAGTTGGATCGGACCGAGTCAGACGATGTTAAATCAATAATTTTTTTTTTCCAAAAAACCCAACTCGGACGATCCGAATTGCCGATTCCGAGTTGGATCGCCCGATCCGTATCGGGATCGGACCGAGTCATTGTATTTTGCATCAAATAAGGATCAGTTTCAACTTGGGGATCGTGCCGATCCGATCCTTTACACTATGCTGGGTAGCATTCAAATCAGAAACCATGCTCTGCTTGGAAAGTGGCTATGGAGGTTCAGTGTTGAAAAAGAGGCCTTCTGGAGGTCCATCATTGCCAGCAAGTATGGTGTGCACAACAACGGGTGGGATATCAATCAGGTTGCTAAAATTAGCAGCGAGTCCGTGGCGTGCCATCTCTGATTTGTTCTTTACCTTCAGTAGGGTTGTGAGATTCTCAGTTGGGTTGTGTAACTCCGTTTGTTTTTGGATTGATCTCTGGTGTGGGGATTCTCCCCTAGCCACTCGTTTCCCTAGGATATATTCTATATGTACGCACAAGAATTCCCTTGTTTCTTATACTATCAGTTGGACCATCTCTAGGCTTTCTTGGAACTTCCTGTTTCGTAGAGACCCAATTGGGGCGGCATTTGATGAGTTAACATTGATGTTTGAGTATCTTAGGAATGTTGTCCTCTCTTATAATCTTCAGGATTCTAGGGTCTAGTGTCTTGAGCCTAATGGGATTTTCTCTACCAAGTCATTTTGCAAGTCTTTGTTGGCTATTGGTCCTTCGTCTCCTCCTCCTTTCTCCCCCTCCTTGTTTTGGGCAGCTAAGGTCCCTCCTAAGGTTAAAGCTTTTGTTTGGACTGCTCTGCATTATCGTATTAACAATGCTGATATCCTTCAGAAGAGGAGGCCGTATATGGCACTCTCTCTCCAAGTCTGCCCTATGTGTATGGCCCATGAGGAATCTATGAATCATTTGTTTTTGGAATGCAATATTGCTGATCAGGTTTGGAGATTCTTTACCTCTTCCATTGGTGTTGCGTGGGTCGGCCCTTGTACAGTGTGAGATTTTCTTTATCAGTGGCAGTTTCATGGGTTGGTACTCGGGGAAAGATCATGTATAGAGCTCTATTTTATGCTGTGTTATGGGGGATATGGAACGAGAGAAATTGGATAATTTTTGAAGGGAAAGGCAAGAGGCTGGAGGAGATCATTGATTCCATCATGGTTATGACGGCTTCCTGGGTTTGCTCTTATCCAAAGTTTAAAGATGTTTCGTGGATAGATATGATGAGAAGCTGGGAGACCGTGGCCTATCTGTAGTCCTCTCTGGGGACTATCTTTATTTTTCTTGGTTCCTTTTGTATTTTTATGTTCTTTATCTTTTTCTTTGTACCATCTCTGTATTCTCTTTTCCTTTCCTTTCATAATAAAATTTGTTATTGATAAAAAAAAAATGTGGAAGCTGAGGTGGTGGTCAAATAAATAACCATGTGTTTGCAACTACTGCGTCTTCATGGCATAAATTTTAGCCCAATAAAATGCCATGTTCGAAAAGGTTCCTGTTTCATTAACATATTGTGTTAAAAAGTTGAAATCGTCTACAATTTTTGTTTGTAGGGAAAATTGTGCATCACATGATGGGGCTTCAGTGGACTGCACTAGTTGCTAATCAGATGGAAGGATATCTAATGGACGGTTTGGATTGGCCATGTCACCCCTCACCCGGTAGAATTAGGGAGACCCATCTAGAGAGGAAATGTGAAAGACTGCAGAATACCTTCTCCCCTATGAAATAATTTGATCCAATTTTTATAGATGAATTGAGGCTTGGTGCGATTACAATTGAATTTCTCGGATTTGGATCTTTCTTGAATTTATTATTTTGATCCTTGTTGAATCTTTGAATCTATAATTGCTTCCAGATCTGAAATAATTGAATTGGATTTGAATTGCATTCAGATCCTGATCTGTTTCACTATCATTCCTGATTATCATTATCATCCCTGTTTGTTGGAATATTCTTCAGAAAAATGACTACCTAAGAAGCTAACACAAATGACAGAAAAGTTATTAGTTTAAGCTGCAGCAAGGCTCATAAGATCACATTCTGAGCATGATAAGATGAGAGAACAATGAAAGAGGTATAAGTTCTAATAGAAATCTTGCTATGTGTGAAACAAGCAAAGCTTATATATAAATTTCCTAAACATTCAGGATCCTTCTGCACTACTTACATTATGAGCACTTCACTAGACCTGCTCTATGAAACTACCCCAGAATGGCCCTTTGATAGAATCATACAGACTATTCTACATTCTAGTACATTCTCTTGTCCACACACCTTGAATAGTTAATAATTCTGTTTGTTCTCAAATTAGTACTCCAGAAATCCTTAACATGACTATGACACAAAAATATGACTTATATAATTACTGCACTCTTCGAATCCTTGATTCAGTATGGCTATAAAACTGTAGTTGTTAGCTCTCTTTATGAGATTGGGAGTCAGCCAAAAAAAATGGACGAGGAACAGTTTTGCTTCCATCAATTGTCAGATTCAAGAAGATCAATCTAGGGCCAGGAATTAGTGCCATTAGAAGTCTAGTATACAGTGACCTTCTGGTTACATAGCTTGTTGTGTGGATTTATGGCCCATTCTGTGCCCACGTCCTTGGTCCCTTTGTGCAGTCCATTGGGAGGACCCCATATTATCCAATCAGTTAGTAATTTCTCCCACAGCTGTAATGCTTTGCAGTTCTTGTGGATTCCACAACAATCTAGATTTTAAGAGAAATATGAGTGATACGAACAGCTTAACAGTGTGCCCGAGGGGTGTTTCCTAATTTATCACGTTAGAAGATTCATGTCACCGAATCTTAATTTATTCAGAGTACTGCTTCTTTAATTTCTTAACTGTGTTGGATCCAAATATTAGGAGCTAAAAGGCTTTTCTTTCTGGTGGCAACTAAAAGACTACCTTCTAAAATCTTTGTAAGTAGTTCTGTTTGAAAAATTTATGTACGACTTGGAGTAGGTCTGATGTGAGACAGGTCCTCAAACAAGAAAATATGCCAGAAATGCTTATAGTAATCGGCGTTATCTGGAAAAGGAAGAACACAGCAATAGAAATGACTAGAATACATCCCAAAGTTGGGAAAAAGTTACTTCTCGTCCACTTTTTAAAAAGCCGACTCAATAATTTTAGTCACCACCTAATCTAGAATTTACTTTCCTTTTGAGAGACTTAAATTGTTTTCCCGAACTAGTGATAATTTCTAATTAAATCAGCGTTCAATGGACTCAATTAGATTTCTAATAGAATAGGAACGCTGAATATACACTAATGACAGAATTGGGAACTACAGGAAGTTGGGAAATTTAACTTTCCTAAACCTAACTAAACAGGGAATTAGAACTAGATTTCAATCTTTCAGCTGACTCTTTATATGTGGGGGCTGATGTGGTGTTGCTCTACCAAGTGATCTTTCTACTCCTGCTTTAAAATAACTCAATTCTGCTGGCTAGGGCTGAATTCATATGATATATCAGTTTCAAAACGTTCATAAAATTAGGTTCCTGAAGATCCTATGTTTTGCTCCTTTTGGGTGTCTATGCTTGATCTATGATTTGTCAAATTAACAAAGTTGCTGCCACTTAAATTGTCAAATTTTGATTCTTCTGTGCCAAGGTCAAAATATTTATACTCATGCCTTACAAGTGTTGAGAGATTCTGTATAGATGCTACCAATTTAGGGATTCCTAGGAATTTTCTGAAATATTTAAGTGACTCTGTACACAGCTGTGCATTTTGTTCATCAGATATGGATGTGTATAGTTTGGTACATTTCTATGGATATGTCTTAAAACTTTTCTTGTTTTTCTAGAAAGCAAGTGTATGATGCTTAAACAATGGCAGTAGGGCTAAAGAAAAATGTCATATAGAATGCTTAAAACAATGGTAGTAGGCTAGAGAAAAATATTATACAGATTAAACAAGTAAAACCAATAAGAAATATGTAAAGTATAATTTAGGAGAAGTGCCTTTCTGTATTTTGGACTGTAGACATTGAATTAGTTGTTGTAATATGATGGGGTTCGGCAATGATATGGAAGGCTTTAAGATCCATATATGCAAATATGTGATGGGGTTGAATGATTATTGAAAATAACTAAATAATGACGTAGTTGGGCCTGGTATCCATTACACATGTATTTGGGGTGTGTTAAGAGCGAGTAAGGTACTATTTTCTGCCATATGACAGATGTGTTTTGAGGCCCACATTTTGTATCTAGAGTAGTAATGTGGAAGATCAAGAGGACAAATGGGGAATCACCAACTCAACTATCGCTTGTGAAAATTGTGACATCAGAATTCTTCCCAGTGAATGCAATATCGGCGACATGTTGGCGAAACCTGGCGACACGGAATCTGGCTGTAAATCGCCAGATTTCTTTTTTACCCCCATGTCGAGCGACATGGGCGACATGTCAGTGACATAGGGGAAAAAATTCAATTTTGTTTCGATATTTTCCTCATGTCTCTCGACATGAGCGACATGGGGGAAAATTTTCAAATTTGTTTTTTGAAAAAATTTAAAAACCTTGAAAAAAATGGAAATAAATATTATATGTTAGTAAATATTAACTTTGAAATTGTTTAACTATTTTGGGAAAAAAACAGATTAAAAAAATTTGAAATTATGATTTAAAATTGGTATGATATGTATCTTATTTGCTTATTTTCATGTACATATAGTTGTGAGATGCGCAATGTATGAGGATGTAGCTTAAGTAGATCATATTACATCAATTTTTGCACAACTTGCACACCCACGGGGAGTAGGTGAACCTCCCTCAAGTAATGTTCCCTGATATGTAGACATTTGTTTTTACATTTTTTGATGTATTTAGACACTAATTAGGGTTGTTTAAAACTTGGAAGCCATTAAAAACCCACATTTCCCCCTCATTCCCCTAGATTTTTTTTTTTTTTCCCATAATGTCGACAACCGTTGGTACAAGACACTTGCCTGTCATTCGCTTTGGATACGAGTGGCCCACACATGTAGATTTAAGATTTATGACACTTTTTTTTTGGAAAGGTAAGTAATATTTTATTACATCATCAAAGATAATACATTTTGACACACCATACA
>JAUPMG010053969.1:1538-13780 GCA_031762675.1 Pachysandra terminalis | reverse complement strand
GAAAAGAAAACCATAAATGCATACATGTACGTGTGCATACATACATATATATAAATATATGCATGTAAAAGGAGATATTTCCAAAGAGGTTTCAAGGTGAAGTGAAAGCATCCTCCACAGAGAATTGAGGATTGGGTTCTTCCTCATTTTTTCAAATATCCATTCCAAAAATATGTAGTAAATGATATGTATCTTAGAAAGACTTTTTGTTCTCTTTCCTAGGAAAGGAAAGTATAAAGACATTTTTAGTCTGTGTGGTTTAGGAATTAGGATATGATTCCTTTTGATGAAGGTGAAAGGGTCCTATTATCAACAAAGGAAACAATTTTGTGAGGTTGCACTTATTGTCAAGATGTGTGATTTGAGTCATGGAATATACTTTGTAAGGTCCTTTCAATCCCATGTAAGAAAATGACTAGCTCTCATAAATGTCTAAAAAATTTCAAAATAAAATCAAGGTGGTTGTGAGGAGAGAGAAAGGAAAACAAATTTTCTATTCAAATACCCAGAATGGTTTTTCTTTCTCTAGAAGCTTGACCTCTCTTGTTCATCTCAGCTTGAAATCCAGAAAACAAAAAAAAAAAAAAAAAAGAATGTAAATGATGAGTACTGGTTTGAAATTGCTGATATTTCTTTCAACACTAAAGTCTATTCTTATTTATTGTTGTCTGCATTAAAACTGAAATGGAATTATATATTTTAGAGAAAAGAACTAATCGAAAGGATTATTTGTGATTAATATCAGGAAAGTTATTAGCTTAAAGCCAATAATATAATGACAAGCTAAAGCCTCTAATATATGTAACTAAAAAAATAAAAAATAAAAATTAAACCATTTCTTTCTCAAAGCTAATGAACTTACACTATATGGAATCTCAAGATGACCTACCTATCCATGGTGTATTAGAATTCATGGCAACCATGCTGACGACTGCAACCCGATTTCCTTCTCAACGAATACGACACATAATCATACTCATACCACTCTAATTAGGTTTAGCTTCTTCACTAATCAACTTTATATATATATATATATATTAATCATAGTTATTTGTCTGTGTGCACATCCAAGAAACAAAATATCTGCAAATATCTAACAAACCAAAACTTGTAGCTATTGGGTTTTTATTGATTTGCATATCATTCATACCAAAGTATGAACCTTACAGAGATGTAAGGAAACAGAAAAAGAAATGATTTTCTGTAGAACATCATCCATAAAAGAAACAGGAAAAGTCTATACATATATGGTTCAATTTGCTCATCTTGTCAAAACTAATTTTCTCATTTCATCTGTAACAAAGCATGATAATTCATCTTTTTTTTCTACTTTCTTTCTGTTACTTCAATATAGAGCATCTGATCTTTTTGACCATATAACTACACTCTAAATATAAAAATAAAACTATTGAAAGTCACTGCTACAGTTACAGAAAGGGATCAAGTCAACGCATCTAAAGTATCTCCACACTTTTTCATTCACTGTTACAGTCTTACAGAACCACCAATTTATCCCAATCCAATTCATCTATAACCAAATTCCTCAGTTGTTTTAACACTGTAGAGTTTAAGATGATATTGACAATCTACCTGAGAGTTTTCGAATCTCAACAGTCTTGAATGAAACCTTAATATGCATATAGATGGTGTATATATAGTATCTTATTCATATCCACCACAGTAAACCAAACTAAGAGTTCCAATTCATGCCGGAAAGTTGGTACACCTGCCGGAAAAATCCATCTCCGAGAGACCCTAGCAGTGCATGTTGATGGAAAGGAGGTGTTTGGGGGAGCTGATTGAGCAAAGCAACAATTGAATTACTTCCGTCAGCCCCTCCACCACCACCACCGGTATTTTGATTAACTTGGAGTCGCTTGGACGAAGAATCGCCGCCGACACCTGCCTCAGTCCAGTAAGGAAACGGGAGGGTGCGTTTCATAGTGGCCGGAGATTGAACCATAGAGAGCTGTTGTGATTTTGAAC
Organism: Pachysandra terminalis; assembly: GCA_031762675.1. Classification (NCBI taxonomy): domain Eukaryota; kingdom Viridiplantae; phylum Streptophyta; class Magnoliopsida; order Buxales; family Buxaceae; genus Pachysandra; species Pachysandra terminalis. The sequence continues at coordinate 11,794 of JAUPMG010053969.1, read as the reverse complement.
TACTATTGATACCCTCGTTGTTTAACAACACTTCAAAGAAGTTATCATCGTTTTCAATCATAGCATCATAGCCTGTAACACTAGAAACTGGTATAGATGACAGCATCTCCTCCATTGATGAATCTTCCTTGTCCCTCTCCGTTGGTCTCTGCGAGCTGTTCTTCTTGTAGATCCGACATAAGACCCATTCATCAAGCTACACATAAAAAAAATAATAATAATAAAATTAATTACTAAGAAATTACCATTATTATTAGTTCTTGCTCTTAATCTGAAATAAGAATAAAAGGAAGCTAAGAGCTTACCCTTAAAGAGCTGCTCTTGCTCGATGGATTGATACAAGCAGGCTTACAAGAACTAATATTGTTATCGACAAGACGATACTCATGCATAATCCAATTAGTTTTGATTCCTTTTGGGGGTTTTCCTCCATAGAAGACCAGTGCCTTCTTCACTCCAACCTTTTGTTTCCCACCGGAGGTTAATATAGGCTTATCAGTTCCGGTAGCTTTCCAGTAACCGGACGTCGCAGCTCGGTTAGGCCGTGCCCCGTTTGGGTATTTCCGGTCTCTCGGACTAAAGAAATACCACTCTTCTTCCCCGAAAGTCGCTTTTCCTGATAAAGAAAAATAAAAATTGTAAGATCATTTCTTCACTGCAATTAGTCATGGAGATGAATATTATTATTAAAATACCTGGAAGCTCCCATGGATCGAACTTGTAGAGATCGATGTCGGCGATGATGGTGACGGGAAGTGGAACAGATGATGCCTTCTTCTTGAGATAGTGAATCACAAGCTCTTCGTCGGTGGGGTGGAATCGGAATCCCGGCGGGAGCTGCAGTTGCTGCGAGTCCGACGACGAGTCGGTGCTTTCCATATGGATGAAGTGAACAGTACTAATCACAGATTGGACTTTTTTTTTTTTTTTTTAGCCCTTTTAGATTTGTGTTTTAATTCTCTGAGAATTTATGAAAGAAGATGAGAAAAGAGAAGAGAGATTGTACAGAGAGAGGTGGCGAAGCTGAGATTTAAATGGGTGGGGAATGATGACGTAGGAATTCCATGGATAGCGCAGAAATACCGAACAAGCACTGGTAATCACGCGACACGTTTTAATTCTTTAGTTATCGATGGCTCGACACGTGGAGAGAGATATATGGGGACCACATCCCACAGAAGGCGACAAAAAAAGCGAGACGAGTAAGTTTTCGGGTCGAAACGGCCTGTACGATTTTGATGTCATGCTTTTCTTATGTATCGACACTTCTCTCCCACAAATTTATTGGGGAGTTAGGGATGACATGGCACTTGCACACGTGCCATATTTTTTTATTCTTTTTTCTTTTGTAACAGAAAAGAATTTTGTCTTGTCTCTTAGACTCTCACCATATGATATTTGTTTTGCTTCACCAGCTTTACATGTCTAGTGAACAAATAAATTCATATTATAGGTAAATATGTAGGTCTATTAAATAAAAAAAGAAAAAGTAAAAAGAATTCGTCTATAAATAAAATAAAATAAATTTCCACGCTTATTGGAGCTGAAGTACGTAACCAAAGCCATGGCTTCGGAAGAGGAGTGTGTTGAGTTCACACAGGATTGGACAGTGGATCTCAAAGGGAACCCTGTCCTTAGATCCAAGAGGGGTAGATGGACTACTTGCTCCTTTGTTGTTGGTGAACCTTTAATTCTTTAAAAGATATTTTTATCAAACTGGTTGAACATGTTTTCAGTTGAGTCTAGCCTCACATGACGCTATTTTATAACGTATTTATAATACGCATGGTTGATCTAGTGGCACTACTAACCAAATGAACGGTCTGAATTGACTAAATCATTTTTGTACGGGGCAAAAATAAAATTGTCACAACAGTACTATCAAACAAAACCTGTTATGACCGATCATAATATAAGTTTCACCAAAGAAATATCTCGAGAGAGTGAAAGATATTAAAGTGGGGCCCAATAGTGGTTGCTAAGATCGACCGGAGTCGACATCGATGTCCCTTCTTTGTAGTCCGATTATAATCACTTACTGAGATTAGGAACAACTCCATCACAGCTCCTTCTCCTGTTCTCCCTCATCCGCTCACAACTCCATCACATCTTGTCATTCTCATACTTCTTCGTATCTAAAAGAAAGATTAAATTGTCATCTACCAGACGGTTCTCTGAGTCGACTCAAACCCCTCCTCCTCCTCCTCTAGCGAATAATCTTATCTAAAAAGAATTGATTCATTAAAGCAGACTTTTGACTTCTCCACCTAATCTTAAAACGAAGATGGAAGAGTCTTGTTGAGTTTGAATTTAGTTTACTTAGCCATGGTAATTATTTGTTTAGCTCACCTACTTTGTTGCTCATTCATATGATCATTAACCTTAATTAATATAAATAATTTGATGGAGTGGACTTGGTTCATCAAATAGAGAATAAGACTCGACGAGTGTTGAACCATTTAATATGCATTCTTGTGCTGTTCTCTAACAGCTTAAGCTTTTAGAGTAAGTGGTTTTTAATATTTTATCAAAGAGGGAGGTCGAGTGTTCGAATCCTAGGAGTATGTGTTTGTGTGTTTATTCTCCCACGGATGTGTTGTTCCCGTGTGGATGCGTGTTTGCCTCAATTAATATACATTATTGTGCCGTTCTCTATCAACTTAATTAATAAGCTTTTATGGTAAGTGGTTCTTAACAACGAGCTATCGGAGGTATCGATATCCAACCGTGCTAGTCGAGTTCTGCACTAAGCTCATTGGGGTTGCAGGACAAGGTCCCGGCACCGAGGGTAAAAATAGTAATTTGATATGACTATTTGTTAGCCCTAAGCATAGGGTATTTATCATACTTATTCTGTTCATCTGTATAGTAGAAGAGTCTAGTGTGAATCCGTGAACGTAGGCATCTTGGTCTAACCACCTAAATTGTTTTGATTTGTTTCTTATTCTCTTTGAATCATCTCTTTCTTAACAGGATGCGTGATCAGATTACTGTTATAAATATAAATATAAAGTTATAAACGTTAACAAGATCGAACCCTAAATATCTTCAATGAGAAAACTATATCAACTGCACGAGGGCTACCTTCTTAGACCAGCCAAGTAATTCATTTGTTAGCCAATATTAGAAGGGAAAATCTAGAAGGATCTGAAGATGCAACTCGTCATATAGAGAAGTTTTCATCATCTTTTGCCTTGTCTTAGGAGGTGAAGATCCTTGTTTTTTCCAATACAATGCAATCTGACATAATAAAATGTTGTCTTTATTCATTAGTTCCCATCACTACACTGCTTAATTTTGTCATATAGCGACTAGAAGTTCGATCAAATTCATGAATTAAGAGAATAATAGCCGTTAGAAAGCATGTGGATTTACTGCTACTGACGTGCTTCTCCCATTGTATGTATGTAGACATTTTTTTTTTATACTGCATGACAGCTCCATTATCTTTGGATCGAATTGAATAAAACCTTTGAATGTGTCTTAGTAGTACGTAGTTAGGTCTCTTAACACATTTTTATTTATTTTTTCTCATTTGGACTCATTATTTTGATTCAAAAGTGTTTGATATGGTTTATAATCTATAGAGACCTTACAGCAAACTAAGTTTAGATCAGAAACAAATGAAATAAGTGATCACTAGAAAAGCCTAGCTACCTTCCATTCTTAGGGCCTGTTTGGTGTAGTTTCCTTCAAATGGAAGGGCTTTGAATCAAAGCCAGAGTGGTTAAAAATTACGTTTGGTGAGAAAGGATGCTCATGTACATAATTTTAGGCTTGATGTATATTTTTATTTTTTTTAAAGAAAGTGTAATAGAAAGGCAAGGGTAATTTAGCCATTTTAAAAGTTTTACTTTAATTTAGAACAAGATTAGCTGCTTTCCGCAAACGTAGTTTTTAAAAACATTCCCACACATGCTTCTCCAAAATGAATTTCCTGAAGAAGCCCTTCTATCCAAACAAGCTTTCAAAAGTGTCACAAATGCCCAAGTAGGGGTGGCAATAGGCAACCTTATGTTTGAGTGGGCTTGGGCAAGGGCTAGTTGCCCTTAAAAACGAAATTGGGCAAGCATTGTTAAGCCCGAAGCTCCGACCGGGATAGATTCGGCCCAACAAAATTGCTCTTATATTTAGACTATGTCCTGTCTGTGACCACCCCTATGCCCTGTCTGTGACCACCCCTATGCCCAAGCATTGGGTAGGAAGCTCTTTTACGTCTAGGAAGGACTTCCTGGCCCTTAGAAAGCTACGGCAAACCGGGCCCTAGCAGATTTGGGCCAATCACTAAACACACGTGGGCCTTTGAGACATATAAAAAAAAACCTAACCCTGGATGACCGTTGTTGGCTTCCAAATCTTACAACCCCTCTTGGGTAGTAGGATACTTTTCTAACCATCCCACCAATCAATAGATTACAAAACCTGTCCTTGTATGCTTGCGTTTCTAAGATGACCACACACAAATACATGGATAAGTTTATTCTACAACAAGAATATATCTTTTGTATCTACATCATCCTCCTCCAATCCCTTGACTGTGTCGATCATGAATACTTGGGTTAACCACCCAATCGATACCCTTTGAAAAGAAAATATCGAAATGCTGACGTGGTGTCCTACACAAGCATCCATCCACCAGACAGTTAGTTACATCGGATGGTCCATGATGTAGCTTTTCTTGCTTTGACTAACTAAAGCAGTCTCTTATGATTAACCTAATTATTGCCATGCTATGTAGTCGTCATCATCGATCTTTGTTGTTGTTCTTAGCCCATTGTTCTTATCAAAATTTACTCAGTGAGGCACTTGGCGAGCCGTGTAAACTTCCACAGTTTCCTTTATACCCTAAAATCTTGAATTGTCAAAGGAGAATCCTGTTTGTTCAATAATCATCTTCATAAAAATTCCAAGAAAAAAGAAAAGAAAAAAGTAATAATTGTTACTAGTTTATATTATCCTGAAAATCATGCTTTTTGAATTTTGGATTCTATAAGGTGTTAGAAAAAATCAATAGAAAAAGAAAGGAAAAAAAAAAAAACATACGCCTAGTTCATCAGGAAATTGCATATTATGTGTATGTATCACTTTTTGTGTTTTTAATTCTTTGTAAGAGTGTATATTTGATACACAGCAAGTGCTTTAGGAGCTAGGAAAGTAAAATCTTCTAAATATAGGAGAATATTTCTAGGGTTTAACTGGTTAGGTTTTAAAAAACATGACAAGGCTAGTGTTTTCAAGTCTGTATATATATTTTACATGGCTCCTAAGCAATTGTAGGATTAAATCTTTGTTAAAAATGGATTAGCTTCATAATTATTATTTAATTCAAATTTAGAAGATTATAAGATAAACCATTATAGTCAAATTAATAATAAACACAGTAAAACAATGATCAAAACAATACATGCATATATATACGTGTTTCGGCAAAGCCTACATCCACGAGAGAAAAAGTTTTCATTGTGTCAAATAATGAATTACAGTTATAATTAACTTATACTCCTATCTGATATATAGAAAAAAAATCTCCAATATACCCTTATTGTACCCCACATCACTCTGCCCCATGGGACCCCTCAGGTCCCTCCCCCTTGGATCTAGAGACTAGTGAAAATAAGGCACTATCTCTAACAAAAGCGTCGACCTTCTATCGAAGGCTTAGCATAAAATTTCCACGCTGTCTAACCCCAACAAAAAAGTGGAAATAAAATTAAATTTTCGACAGTAAACTGCGTTATGGCCTCATCTTAACAGGGTTTCCTTCCCTGAAAAATCTGTATCCAACTAACAATTATCCATTAATTACAGTTGAGCTAACACTAATTTCCATCTACATCAGTTATATTCTGCTTTTTCACATGAGCTACTGTTTCATGTCCTTTAATTAAAGATAAAAAATGTAAATGGACTTCTCTTTCAAAATGAAAAAGCTATAATTCAAATGAATAGAGGATATGATAGTATTATCAACCAATAAATAAATAGAGGTTATATAGCAATTCTCTTCTACGGAGGTTAGCTTTCAAATTGCATTACAGATATATAAGATGAAATAAGGTGAAAAGATGTAGCTTTTTAGTAATGGGAGTTCTCATCCAGTTTAAGCAATATAGTGTTAGACACAATCACTTGCTATTTTCTCAAACGAAGACAAAATTCACTAGTAATCCTTGTCTTGATTAATCAACTAAGTTATCCATCGAAGACATAAAGCTATACCACTCTCAAGGCCTTGGAGCTAGCTTTAACTCTATATATCGATCCCCAGGAATATATGGAATGGTTATTCTTCTTTAACCAAAGCGATAATACATCTTTAGTCAACTTTTCCTCCTTTCACAATTCAACTTTTCCTCCTCCTTTCATGATCTTATGTGCATGCATGTCTATAACCCCATTACTTTGTATAAAAGTATTTCTTCGTTAACGTGGAACATGGTTCTGTAAAGAGAAATTAAAAAGAGAAAAGCTACCATATTCTATCCCAACACTAGACTTTTAAGCAAAGATGCTATACACTTTGGACTTTGGATTTGTTTGAAGAAATTCCGAGGTTTAATTTTAGGCAATTCTCCATGTTAGCCGAGACAATCTGTATGTGAGGATTGATATTACTGAGGCGTTCGGGAAGTACTGATGATCCAGCCATCAATCCATCGGTTGAATTCTCTGGGATGCAGAAGGTAGCATAATAATTTTACATGCTGTTTTTCAGCCCTAACTACAAGATATTTAATATGAGACGAGATCTGCTGTGCGGTAATCCTCTGTGGGGGTAGAGACATCCCCATGGGGTGAAAATACCATTTCACCCTTGCGGGCCCACCATGAGAGGTGAAATGGTATTTTCACCCCATGGGGCTCTCTACCCCACAGCAACCCCATAGGGGATTACCCCACAGCAAATCCACTCCCATTTAATGTATCATAATTTGTGGTTACTCTTGGAATACTTTTTTTTTCATAATCTCTTGAGAATAATATAATTGAATGTGTATCCGTGGATGTAAGCACTATTCTCAAACTACATAGATGGTTATGTCTTGTGTGTGCTTGATTTGTGTTCTTCATCTCTGTTTATCTTTCTTAACACAGATGAGGGAGGACGTCAAAAAAATCCATTTTGTGAACGAATCATGTGGCTAGCTTATTCTTTTTCTTGGTTTTGATTTGTTTTGTTTCATACTTCCTTTCATATATAACGTATTAAAAAAAAGTGTAATGGACTATTTAACGTAGTTGGTCTACTAGTGGGCTTGGACAGTACTGGCTAGCACATCAGTGGTGCACCCCACGGACCCCAGTGGAGGCTGGCATTTGAAGAGGTAAACTTGAAACCAGCTGGGTTCAAAGTAGTTGCCCTGTCATAGTCTCAAGGGAATGTGGCATTCAAAGCAGTAGCCATGTCAACTTTTTTGGAGAGAGATAGTACTGACCTATACAAGTGTAGGGCTGTCTATGGATCGGGTCATGATCCAAGTTGGATTTTTATATATGGATTTGATTAACAAGTTTTTGATGTGACAATATGATAAGGATGATCTGATTCTATCAAACAGTAATTAGATCAAATTGGGATCTAAGTCGATTCGATCCGATAAGATCGATCGGATAGATTTTGTTGTGTGTACGTGTGTGATCTAATGAGCTGGGATATACTACTTGGATCTACTACTGGGCTTGGACACTGGCTAGCAGCACTGAACCTAGGGCTGGCAAATTGGTGGGCCGGGCCGGGCTCAACATTAGGCTGTTTTACATGTCCAGGCCTAGCCCATCTCGATTTTTGGCCTAAAGATGAAGTCCAAGCCCGGTCCTAAATTAATATGAAAAGCTTAAGTCATGTCCCATTAAGGCTGATTCTTATTTTTTTTTATTATTTTATTAATAAAACGTCCTTATAATCTTCATATTTATCTATACTAGTTATGCATCTTTGTGCTATTATTTGATTTTTTAAGGGTGTGTTTGGTTGGTGGGAAAGGAAAGAAAGTTACATTTTTATGCTTTTTGGGTGTTTGGATGATGAAAAAATGTGAGACTCATTGGAAAATACTTTTTCTAACCGTCTCAAATTCTAGTCAAACACTCTATTTATTTTCCTCTCAAAACGAAGGAGAAACATCGGAAAGGAAAGTAAAGTTATCGCATCCATCTTCTCTTAATTTGTTGAGAATTAAAGGTGGGAGTTGGGTTTTTTTTTTTTTTTTTTTTATATTATGAATAGTTGGGAATTTATGTAATTAAAAAAAAAAAAAAAAAAAAAAAACCATAACCTTGATCATTGGGAATAAACATTTTTTTATGCAAAATCTAAAAATTGTATCCCATTTAGGTGTTTCAACGGGTCGGGTCCAACAAATCCTAGAACCGAACCCTATTATATGACACAGTTGCAGATCTTGTTAGTTCTAAGTCCGAGGTTGTCACCGTACCGAACCCACAAATATCCTATTCTTAACGGGTGCCCATCGAGTACCCGATACTTATTATACTAATATATATTAAAATATTTATTTGAACTATATTAATATTATTTCATTATCATGATAGCTATCTCATTCAAAAACTTAGATGTATTTACAATAACACATATTGCACACAATCCATAACATAACATAATATATATATAAGACAGGATATAGTTTTTAAAGTTTGATAACTTTCTTTTTCTATACAATTTTCCTGTCATCCAAACACTATAATCTACATTTTTAGTCAAATTCTCACTTTCTTTTCCAGACAACCAAACAGTACCACGAAAAACTAAACAGTACCACGAAAAGTAGTTTTACTTTCCTTTTCTTTACTTTACTTTCCAATTACTTTTCTTTTCCGCACTACTTTCCGACCAACTAGACACACCCTAAAGGTAAGCAATTATAGAATTTAGTGTATTATTTGGATCTTTATGAATTGTTACAATTTTCATGTGTCTTTTTTGTAGTGTTCGTATTCTTTTCTGAAATTATTGTAAAGAATTGCATTATAAACGTGATAAATATATTCGGAGACAAGTTAATACCAAACATGGGAACCATACAACATGAAAAAATAGAGATTTTGTTGGGAAAAGTAGAAAGGGAAAACAAAAATTGAGGATATCATGTGCCAGATGCACCACAATCATAAAATTAACTAACATCACTTCCTATGCCTTAGCCCAATATCCGCCTCTCTCCGGTCAAAGAAAAGCTAAAAGAGGTGTCAAAGAAGGAACCTGTGATGGTCGAAAGTCAAAAAGGAAATCCTTCTACCTTGTCATCAAGGTTTACGATGCCGATGTAAGCGTGACCCCCGAACCCTCTTATTAGCTTAGTGCCATCATAATACGCGTGCGAGAATTCAAATGGGAGCTAAAGGAGTTGATTAGCCCTCCCATTGTGAGTTTATGCATATCAAGACCCTAAATAGTGAATTAATGGGCCGAGCCATAGGTGATTTTGGGAAACGATTTAAGCGTGACCCCCGAACCTTCCTATTAGCTTAGTACCATCAAAATACACATACGAGAATACCAAAGTAAATGAAAGACCATATATAGGAAGTTTAAATGATTAAATCTCATAGTTGGGCTTTGTGTGAATGAAGTGTTCATTCAAAATTATGAATAAATGTTTATCTCTATAATCCTTCTTTTTTGTGATTTATAAATGCCAGTTGTGTTAGTTTAATTGTAAGTACATAGCTGTGGGTAAGTGGGTAGCAATAGGGTAGTGTTAATGCTAGTAAATAGGATTATACGCTTGATTTCTTAGTTAGTAGGATTGTATGTTTACATTCATAGTAAGCTAGGTTATGGGATTGTGCCCATATGTTTTTGTGATTTGAATATATGCCTGTGGGTTTTGGGTGTTGCATTAATAAATGAATTGATTTGAATGATGAAATTGCCTTATACCGGCAGTGGTAGCCCTAGTCTAATACCCCACGTAATGCCATGGGTTTAGACTGTTATTGGAATGATTGACTTCTAGGAATCTCTTAGTCCTATGAACGTACATCATGATCGTGCCCGAGCCTAGAGTGAAACCCACGTAGGGGTACCTCGACAGTCTTGAGGAATGATGTGGATTGCCCAAGTGTTGCAGGCGACTGTGAACTTGGGGGATGGTCAGTGGGACCATGTTCTGTCGGGTGGCGAATATGTATGAATCCCCGAGGGAGGACATCACGTTGCTGATGCACCCGGTTGGACCGAAAGAGTGGGGGGGAATGACTCAGTCTTACTGGAGCTCTTTGGGGCCATTAAAGCG
>JAUPMG010053958.1:0-27709 GCA_031762675.1 Pachysandra terminalis | reverse complement strand
GCTTGAGGATTTATTGAAGCTTACCTTGTCTGGCAAATAGGAAGGATCACATACAACTTTCTTGCATTTAGCAGTTTCTCCTTCAGAAGTCACACCAATAGCTTTTCCATTCTCATCAAACTCTACCTATCATCATCCCATTATAAGATCTCATACGGGGATGCTAATGCATGGCCACATTGAATTTTGTTTGTTATTTGTGAATTGTGAATCAACTAGGTGGAGTCAAGGTAGAAATGGCAATCAAAAGAGACTATATCAACAAAAGCTATACAGTTCAACTTTTGAGTTATCCCAAGTAGAGTGAATTAATAACGTTAAGGAAATAATCTGCCTTGTCACAGACATAGAAACAAAACCGACTTCTGAGAACCATATTTCCTCTAGATCATTTTATGAATCAAAACTCTTGATAAACATCTCGATGTAGTATCACCTTTCAGCCTCTTGTGTTGATGAGTGGTGTTAAGAACCGCTTACTCTAAAAGCTTAAGCTGTTAGAGAATGGCACAATAATGTATATCAAATGGTTCCACACACCCCCGCACGTGCCGCACGGGAACAACACAGCCGTGGGAGAACACAGGGCACCGAGGCAAACACACATCACACCCGCATGGGAACGACACATCCATGGGAGAACAACTACACCCGGGATTCGAACACTCGACCTCCCACTCTGATACCATGTTAACAACCACTTACTCTAAAAGCTTAAGCTGTTAGAGAATGGCGCAACAATGTCTATCAAATGGTTCAACAAGTGGCACTTAACTTCTGACATACCATGGACTAACTGTACCTTTATTAGAAAGAGTCCCTATGTGCATGATTATGTGATAAATATGGTTCAGTGTCCAAATTCTAGGTATGAGAACTTTTTGATGAAATCACCTTGCATTCTGACTTGTTGAGCATGTAGGTGCCACCATAAACAGCACTCAGACGAGCAAATGCCTGCCAGTGATGAAATAAATCATGTGAAGCCAAGAATAAAAAGAACGTCTTCCTACAGATATACAGTTAAAAATGAAGACCAACCTGGGGCAATTCTCCCAATCCATACAGTGGATAAATGTAAGGAGATCCTCCTTGAAAGCGTGCCAAAGACTCTGCATATAGCTTTCAAAGAAAAAGAAGGGAAAAAAAATCAATGGATTATAAGTTTTATCACTGCAAACTAATATACATTGATGCAGCCATACCTTCTAGAACACTTGACAAAAAGAGAAAAGAAAGTGAATAAAAGACTTCCAGTTATGCCAGTTTTGGTTAGAGACATTTATTTGTCTCCATGTTGGAGAATATGCACATCCTCATGGTGTAAATTCAATGAAAAGGCAGATAAACTTAGTAAATGAAACATAACACATGTTTGTAGTACAATCACTTGATAAATAAATGTCTTGCATAATGAGCCTGTCTCAGCACCTAGAATTGATAAAGAGGAGAAAACTAAAAAGAACAAGGTGCTAGGCTGCTAGTTGGATTTAATCAACTGTAACTAGTTAGTCTGGCATAATGAGCCCGTGAACACAAGCCCATGGATGCAAGTTGCTTCATCTTGAGGTTCAAACTGGGAAAATAAAGAGGAGATTGTTGTTATGTGGAGACTGATGCTACTGAGACATTTGGGAAGTATTGATGATCCACCCATTGACTCCATGACCCGAAGGTAAAATAGTAATTTCACATGCTGTTTTGTTTAGCCCTAACTTAATACACTTTATAGAATACTATGATAACCATACTTTCTTTAACTTTCAAGAGAAGTACTCACTACTAGACACTACGTGCATTGAATGCACTTAAGAATGGAACTACCAAAGTAGATTACTATAATGAGTTTGTCAAGTGCAAGACCCCATGGAATATATTTGGAAACTATATCAAGCTTTTTTACCTAACATCATTCAAACGAAGCATAAAATATATGTATTCACCTTCATTCTCTTCACAAAATCCATAGCAGGTTCATCCAAGTAACTATCATCTATATGGAGTGCCAATGCATGCCCAATGAAGTCAACCGTATTGTCATCTAATCCATATTTTCTAGATCAGAAGCAAAAATAAAACTTGTCAAATGATATAATAACCCCTTCAATGGAAGAAGAAAGATGTGAAATTTACTTCACAATGATTTATAATTTCTTTGGAAGGATATATGAATAAGATGATAACAATACTACCATAAATGAGGATTGTGACCAAAAAAAGGCAATAAGTGAACTAGAACTCATCAAAAAAAGAGAAAAGGAAAGAAACCAAAATGAATAGTCAAGGAACTTATAAGGCGATAACACATCAACAAGCATGTAATAAAAACAGGAATCAGTTAATAAGAAGGTGATGCAGGTTTTGACTTTTTTTTTTTTAATTTGAATTAACTCCATAAAATTATTTGCGAAACTAACTGAAAACAGCTATTTGCATTACTTTTTATGGTGTTTATTTTTCTATTTTAGTACAAATTATTGGGCACAGTTTGGCATAATTTAGGAAAATTAAAGCTAATTACCATTCCAGTTGTCAGCTATTAAAGCTTTAGTTAGCATTAGACTAACTAACCCATGATTGCAGTAACAATCATCTGAGATCATCTGAGTGATATACCATAGTCGTTTTCAAAAGATAATTACACCTATATATATTTTTCTTTTGTTAGTATATACTTCTGAGGAATTCTCTTTAAACTATTAAACCTTAATCACAAATAATCAAAGCATTTGTTGCTGGGTGAGATGGGATCCATATTTTACCAAAGAAAAAGAGATGGGATCCATGTCTCAAATCACTATCCCAAGATTAGTTGAGATGGTAGGCCTTCATAATAAGCACTTGCATTCAGATTCTCTCACACTGAAATCATACAACAAATGTTCACAGATTAAGACAGTGTGTTTAATAAATGTTAACTGCTACTTGATAATAATCTCTAGTGATATGCAACATTTGAATAACTTATAATAACGGTGACTGTGTCCCAACTGGTTGGGGTAAGCAACATGAATCCTATTCAACCATTCCAACCCATCAAAAGCCATATTCTTCAGTTAGGTTATGTTCTTTCAACTCATTTATGAATTAACTCCATTAAGCTCCTTCTTAGTTTTCCCAGAAGTCCTTTTGATTTTTTAGACTCACGCCATTCTGCACCTTGTCACAGGCGCCTCCACAACTCCCTGTTTATCATGCTCAAATCATCTCAACCAACTTTTCTTTATTTAATCAACTATTGGAGCTACTACTCGACTCTTTCGTACATGTTTATTTCTTATCTGTCTTACTTTCCACACATCCATCTCAACTTCCTAATCTCATCTAACTCATCCTACCTTTTTTTCCTTAGATTTCCAACATTCTGCACCACATATATAGCTGCTCTAATATCTGCCTCATAGAATTTACCTTTCCGCTCAAGTAAAATTTAGAACTAGCACTCCACTTGAGCAATCCATCCCTTAATTGATGTGCAATATTCCCCTCAATAAGCCCCCCTCCCTCCAACCCCCTGGATAATTGACTAAGATAATGGAATTGATTATCTTTAAGAATTTCCAAGTCCTCAATTTTTAATACTGCTAAAAATGAAAGATAAATATTTACTACAACTACATGTAGTATGCATAACAAAAGTAGCAACATAAAGTACGAGTCATTGGGTAAAGAAAACAAGTGATGGAGAAAGAGACAAGGATGAGATACATACGAGATAACATCTCTTGCTTTAACTTTGTTAAGGTCCAGCCCTTCATGAGATTTTGGATCATTCTCTTCATAGTCTTGCACATAAATAAAGAACTTTCGAGCACGACGCTTTTCAAACAGTCCCATTAGTGGGGATTTCAGTGCCTCCACGTCGGTAGCAGGCACTTTGTGAATCTGAAAATAATGACATTTTTTTCCAGTTTTTAGAAGAAAAACAGGAGGTGCTACGTTTAATGTATAGAAATGTTTGATTAAATACTAAATGATCAAAGAAAAAAATAAAGGAGAAACAACACACGTTTACTTAAAAACAGGAGGTACCAAGTTTAATGTATAGAAATGTTTGATTAAATATTAATGATCAGAGAAAAAATAAATGAAAAACAACACACCTTTCCTTTATTGTACACAAAGCTACCATCTACAGCCTTGAAGTTCAGATATTTAGTTACATCTGTGTGGATGAGAACACGGACCAAACCACCATTGGCCATCATGAACTGCCAAAACATAGATATAATGACTTTCATCACAATAAAACTAGAACGAAGAGGAGGGTATACAAAAAATCAACGCTGCAAGTTACATAGCTGTACATATTTGATTAAAAAATGTTGAAGCAAAGTATTTAATCCTAACATTTTATACAGCACCACAATTCACATCCGCAAGAATCCCATATTGATAAATAATAAGTTGTATATGATTATATAAAGAAGCCAGGATTGACCAAATTATGAACTAGAACCTTGCGTTGCTTCTTTAACGCAATTGAAATTTATTGTAACCAGAAAAGAAAAAAATTGTTGAAACTACTAGTCTCATGCTGCATGTGTTTTAAGACAAAAGTACAGCTTGTTAAAAAACTGTCAGACCACAACTTCTGCTCTAAACCCTTCATGTAATTTCTAATTTCCTAAATACCTCTGTTTATATTCATTATCATTGACCGATATTTTGATCAAAGGACAAAAAGCAATACTGGGTTGCCATCAGATACAGGAGAGAAACTCTCATCGACGTTTCAACTTCTTGCATTAGGCACCAAGGCTGAAACTTCCAAAGTTTCTTTCTGATTACATTTGTCATACTGCTTAATCAATCTGAGTGAAGTACTCCATGTTTGTTCCCACAGATTAAAGAATATTCTCTAATCTATAAAGGTGCTCCAGAGTTAGTGAGCTGTCTTGCGTCACTTAGGTTTTAATCATTCTTTCAATCTCTACACAGTCTGCAGGATAATATTACTGAAACTGCCCCCTCTTTCTGCTTTAAACTTATTTGATTCAAACTTCAAATCCCTGAGCCTTCCCGACTTCAAAAAATTTCCTAATTAACAAGTATTACAAATGCTATCCATGCAAGTGTAAACAACTTTTCTTGTTCCACCAGTTTCCCTATATTCAACATAAGAATATTGCATAAAACCCCAATTCTGAACCTTGGGAAGCACCAAGTTATCACATTGTGAAACAAATAATTTAGGTATCCTCGGACAAAAGCTAATGACATAAATTTATGATATGTATGCACATATGCATATCTGTATTTGCTTTTGTTGGCAGGAAGGGTATAACAGAATTTTTGAGGATGGTATTTTCTCTGTTTTCAGATCTTCATAGTTCGTGAAATGAGGGAAACAGCCTTATGACCCTAGAATTCCTTGCATGTTATTGAAAAGTTAAGTGAACGACAAGAATTTTCACATCATATGGGAAGGTTATCATTTTTCCCATATTTACTTATTTATTTATATGAATCTCATGAAATAGATGGAGCGTGACCTTAACATATGACAAACATGAACAAAGGCAAAGTTTTAGAAAACGTTACATGTACCAAAAAGCCCAAGGTGTCAACTTATCTATCTGACATATAAAGGGAAAAGAACAGAAAAGAAAAAATAAATAAAAACCTTGGGTATCATATCAACATTATATTCCCTGCTTGAGCCCAATGGTTCTGGAGGCTTGTCATTACCCCTGAATCGCTTCCAAAGCTGTAAAAATGAAGAAAGTCAGACAAACACAAGGATATGTGCATTTCTCAAACATTTTAGTGATGTGGTCACATAAACAGATACCTGAATGAGATTAAGTGAGGTTGACTCTCCTCCATAGTAGTCATTCCTGTCCATATGCAGTACCTGTTTCAAATATTTACCTGGTAAAGATCTATATGACAGTGCATAATGAACTCCAAAGACAATTGGTTCCCTGCAGTTAATAATATTGAAAATTTAATGCTGACAATTTTATTCATTCTCTCTCTCTCTCTCTCTCTCTCTCTCTCTCTCTTTCACACACACACACACACATCCACACGCCCAATAGTGCCCAACTATCCCCTAATAGGTGAGAACTAGGATGGGATGGATGAAACAGAATGTGAAAGGAGCATCTTGTAACAATACAAGACACTGCAATGGAGGGGGACAATAATGGATCACTCTGGTAACTTGGTCGTTGGATTTGTTCATTACTATTGGATCGGTACAAATATGAAACAGAGATTAGAGCACTACTTGTGGAAATGAAAACCAAAATTATTATAATCTGAGGTGGAATTTTGTGGAAATGGAAGCCAGAATTATTATAATCTGATGTCCTCAAGTAAAAAAAACCTCGGGATCAATTTGGTGTTGGTGGACGGAAATGCAAGGTCTATCACGTCAGATAATCATGTCATTAATCACATGTACAGGGAGAACCAACTATATAAATCATTAGAGAAATCCCTATTTTGTTTTTCCTTCATTTTCTTCATCTCGGCTGTAACATATGTTTATCAAAAGATTCAATTATTACTATCCGAATCTGACCCAAATCTAATTATTTTTTTATCCAATGACCTGATCTGACTATTAGTTGAATAATGTTTTGATGTACCATGATCCAGTTCACATTCGATCCATTGATAGCCCTAACCACATGTAGAAGGAGAATGACCGGTTGGTGGATTTTGTAAATTACATCTAAAAGGAATATGACGCAGATCAGATCCATAAAGCAAATATATACTCAACGGATAGGCAAAGCAGTGCTCAGACCACATCATATGTTGAAGCAAAATGATTCATGGAATTAGTTTCATTTAATATGAGAGGAGACTGTCTCATCTCCTAGGAATTTGCAAGACGCTTAAACAGAATGAAACTGTCTTGACCCTAATCTATTAAATCAAGCACAGCTCAGAATCTATGCAAATGGGCCCTTGCAATGACTAATTAGCAGCACCTCTGTTGACAATTACAAGTAAAGGATGCCTTTTATGGAAATTGAGCAGCCAAATTATAATCATTATGTTAAGTTTTATGGAATAATCTACAATTTACAAATTACATCTATTATGTGTAAGGAGAGGGTTAAGTGCACTAAAGTGAATAAAAATCCTGTATCAAAGATCAAAAGAAGTTGGCCATCTTTAGAAGAGTGATAGCAAGTTGTTCAACAACTGAGAATAAGTTAATCTATGGTACCTGCAACCAGTCGTAGCAGGATAACTTTTAGAACTAAAAACGAGATTCATTGTGGCATCAAAAAAGTAGTTGAAATTATTTATTATTATTATTCAGTTAAGATACAAACAAAAGCATTGCATATAATTAAAGTGATAGTAGAGTATAGAAGTTAGTTGTACAATTATTTCTGCAAAACCAAGTTGTGCCTAGATAACAGGGTTGTATAAGCCTATAAAGCAAAAGATTTTATCCATTCTGATATCAGGCAATATGCTTTTATGATTGTAAACACATTATACGACTCTAATTTACTGGGGCAGCTATTATTTTTCTGTAATTTGAAAAAGAAAATATGATGTCCAATGAAATGTACGACAACTTTACCAACATGGAAGAAAATACCAACGGTCTAATACTGGAATTGCAATTGCTTCGACTAAACATACTAGATTATAAGCAACCAGAAGTAAAATGGAGAAAAAATAAGCATGATGTGTTAGCATACGACACACAGAAAAAAAGAATTCTACCACTGGGGGAAGCAATTTTTTGTTGCAAATGACAATTCATGAAGTCTTTGAAATGTCTGCTAAAAGTTTTTTTCAATACCTATAATTTCATAGAATGGAATGGAATAATTATGCATGTTGAAAAAAGCATTTCAAAAATGTTTTTTTTTCCAAAGAGAGACGTTAAAAACAAAGTTTCTCATAGCAAAATGAAGAATATTAAAAAAACAAATTCCCTACACAAGAAATCACTTAGAACAAGATGAAGAAAAAACAGGCACATTCTTCACATACTGTGGTAAGTACCACATTGCAAAATATTTGGCATTTCAAAATTTCAGAAACATTTAGAAAACTTTATGTAGGAAATGTTAGAGAAGATGAAGCTAATGGCCCATTATGTCTTGGAATCATGCATTTAAGAGAGTGAAAGTTCTTGATGGCTTAAGTGAAAAGGTGTTTCAAGAGTGTTATGTAACCACTTTATTGCACTGAAGTTAAATGGAGTTTTATAAGATGGTTATCAGATTTGCTATGATGTATACAGCAAAATGATAAGAAATTAAGACGCAACATACTCAAAGGATGAGCATAGACTAGATGAGTACATTGAGGTAGATGTGTGGAAAGATTAATGTATAAGGTAAGAAACAAAAATATAAGAGAGCTTGGAAGTAACCCCAATAGGAAATATAAGTAAAACAAGTAAAGCCGATTGAAATCGTTTGTTTATGTAAAACGGAGACCTATGCATGTTCTTGTTAGAAGGTGCAAGCTGATGCAAGTTGAAGGATAGAAGGGGAAAAGTAAACCAAAATAACCAGGATAGAATGGGTGAGAAATGTTTTGTAAGCACATGATATAACTGAAAATATGGCTTTTGACAGATTTGGATGGAAGAACAGGATTCATATTGCTGACCCAATGAAAATAAGGCATTTTCTTCATTGATCGTAACATTTGAAAAAAAATATATATATATATATATATATATCTAACAGTTAGAGAGTTTCAACATGTCAATTGTCCAGAAATGTCTTCATTAGATTAACCCTGTGTCTGAACTGTTGTCCTCTTATACTCGCTTCTCACCCTTCCATCTACTTTCAGCCTCTGCTTACACAATAGTCATAATTTGGGAAATTTTACCCAACAGATCATGAAGGCCCATTGAAAGTTAAAACTACTCAAAATCTTTGCCAGAAACAAAAAATGATTATAACATAACAATGAATTTCTCTGATTGATCAGCTAATCAATAGATCACTACTTTTCTTTCATATCAGTGATTGTATCATTCTGCAAAGTCTATTAATGCAAATGCAGGTATTCCAAATGCTATGATAAACAACATTATAAGCAGACTAGTGCACATCCACAATAAGCTTCATATCTTTGCTTAATATGTGAGATGCAAAATGCATGGTAGATTAGTTTAGCATCCGAGTTATTATAATCCAGATCCGTGCAAGAACACCAGGTCAGTTAACACGACGAATTTTGACTATTTCGTAAACACATTATCCAGCGAGCTATGATATCAACAGCAAGCAAAAGACAATAGTTCTTAAATCAACGATAATGAAATCCGCCTGGATCATGTTCTATATTCAATTGTACAAGCAGTTATAATGTCTCAAGGTACAGCTTGCAGAAGATTTTCCAAATAAATGATCAAAAATACCTATAATCCAGATGCGTGCAAGAACACCAGGTCAGTTAACATGATGAATTTTGACTATTTCATAAACACATTATGCAGCGAGCTATGATATCAACAGCAATCAAAAGACAATAATTCTTAAATCAAGGATAACAAAATCCGCCTGGATCATGTTCTACCTTCTACAAGCATTTACAATGTCTCTAGGTACAGATTGCAGAAAATTTTGCAAATAAATGATCTAAAATACCTAGCTCAGAAACTTTCATCTAAAAATAATTGAAGAAAACGATTCCTGAAAATACGAAAGGCACTCATTCATGGAAAGCAAAACAAAATCTACGAATATAAAGAAGATAGAAGAAATAAATCCTGCAAATCATACAAATAAAAGCTGAAAAACAAAATCATCGGAATGCGAAAACTGCAAATAATACAAAGATCCAGATCAATATAATCACAACTTTCATCATCAAGAAGCCAAAAAAAAAACATGAAATAAGTAGAAGTAATCAATCAAAACAACAGATTTAGAACTCCAGCATTTCTTAAGATCTCTGAAGATCGAATGGAAATCACGGAATTGGAGACGAATCCAGAGAATAAAAAAGAAGAAGCAGAAATTCTTACTTTGAGTCCATCGACAGAGAGAAGACCACTGAGGATGCATTCCTTGAGACCGGTTCCAAGAACTATGATGTCGTATTCTTCATCCATGGCGATACGAGTTGAAGAGAGAGAGAGAGAGAGATTAAAGATGCGGAGAGGATAAAAGTGAGAGATGGGAAGAGAAAGGAAAAGAGAGGGTTAAAAGAAAAAAGGAGAGAGCCGGTTTTATGTTGCAGAGAACAGGTCTCTAGCGGGACTCAACGAGATTCTCGTTAAAAGCCGGTACGAGTGTCTGACCGCGCGGCCCCGCCTAATTTGAACTAAGAGTGGAAATGGGCCGGGCAACCCGCCCAACCCGATCAATCCGGCCTTATGTTTGAACGGACTTGGGCAAGGATGAGAAGCCCGTAGGGTCGTATAGGACTGAAATTTAAGGCCAGATCAGTTTTTTTGGGTCGGGTTTGGGTTTATATTAAATTAGTTCAACTCGATCTGTCCTGATATTACTAAGTAATATAAAACCTTTATTTACGGTCCGTTTGAATTGAGAGAAAATGAATGAAAGAGAAAAGAAAATCACTTTCTTCTGTTTGGTTGAGAATGAAAATAAGAGAAAAAATAAAACAAAAGAGAAAATAGTTCTAAAATTTTCTTCTTAAATTTAAGAAGATTTTGAGAAAGAAAATATTTTAGAGAGACAACCACCTTCTAGTGCCTACCATGACCACAACCTACAACCACCACCACTGCCACCCATCACCACCACCACCGTGAACCACAACATACCACCACCCACCACTGCCAACCATAACCACCAACACCACCACCACCACAGTAAACCACAACATACCACCACCCACCACCACCGTGAACCACAACATACAACCACCCATCACCGCTCATTACCCACCACCACCACCTACCATCCTCACCACTCATCCACCACCACCATCTTCTACCTACTTACTTGTCATTTTGTCTTATTGCTTATCTATTAAATTTTGTTTTCTTTTACATTTTTATTTTACATAAACAAGAGAAATATTTTCGTTTCTTTTCTTTTCTTTTTCTATTTCATTTTCATTTTATTTTCTATCATTCTCTCAATTCAAATGGATACTTAAGATCATTAACATGTTGTGATTGTGAGAAGTTCACATTCTAGTTGTAGAGATCTGGTTTTGAATTCAATCAATAATAAAATAATGATATTTTTGTTCAATTTGAGCAAACATGAATGGGCTCGGACTTGACAAATAATACCATGGGCCGGCTTGGACAAACATTATTAAGCCCGAAGCTCGGACAAGACCAAACTCGAGCCAACAAAATTGCTCTTATATGTATGAATAATTACCCGACTCAAACCCAACCTAGTCCGGTCCGTTGCCACTCTAATTTGAACCCTCTCTTGCTAGTGATGTTGCGAAAGAGACTCACACGTTCAAAAAAGACACGTGTTTCAGTCTCAGTTCTTTTTTATAATTGCGAACACATCTCCTACTTTAATATTTCACTTATATTCCTTGAATTCTTGTCAGATGTTAACAGAACACCTTAATTTACCTTTTTAAATAGGAAGCAAATGGGTTGAGAATTGAGATGTGTCAAATGGGTGGTTTATGCATTGTAAACGGGCCAACATGTCAACCAGTTTACAAAATTCAACCCAAACCCACATAAAATGGGGACAAATTGACGGGTCGGGTCACATATTTGCCAACTTAGCTACCACGTATGAAATTCGTGTACTTCTCAGTATACCTCATTAGTATAAACAACCTTCTGAACCTTATGTAGTCTTAACCTAAAATAAGTGCAGGCTTTCGAGCTCAGGAACTGTAGGTCAGTTTTGAGTTCTCGGACTTATATGATGTATGATCTTTGTGGGTGGGATCATGTATCGGGGTTTACACATCACCATTAAAAAAAGAAAAGAAAAAAAAGTGTATTAATTAATCTCTGGTTAATTGGTTAGCGTACGTGGAGAAATTTGGTGTTGAGCTTTGGACACAATTAATTACCATGGTTTTGCGTATCACCTCTTGAGATAAGAGTTGACTGTTTTATACTTGGGATATGTTTGGTTTGAAGAATTAGAATTGATGTTAGAAATTGTAATTCTAATTCTAATTCATTGAGAATAAAAATTGAGTAGAATTAAGACTTTCACGATTGTGTTAAAGATAGAGGTAGTAAATCGGATTTGACTCAATTCATTGCCACATCCATTTGAAATCCACGGAGAAAAAAATTATATATAAAAGCCTCCCTCATGAATAACCAACATGGACCAAGCAATGGTCCACCATCGGCATTGAATTTTTTAAGTGACTTGTTAATTTTTGAGGAGGTGTTAATATCTTGGTTGTAATTAGCTGCAACATCTATTGTAGCTTCCACACTCCAGATGATATGTTCTCTTTAAACCAAGTGACCAGGATCCTCTGTGCTGAACCCCATATAACGAGGGTGTGATGTGAGACTCACCCGAAGACAAAATTATAATTTTGTCGTCACAAGGTTCACTTTTCTGGTGTTTCTTACGCATGAATATAATTCGTATGTGTGTCATCTTGCACAGATCGTGCTGTGCTACACAGCATGAACATGCCGTTTGGTCCATTTTGAACCAACCACGATTTGTTTTTTTTAATTTAACTTCAATTTTTTTAAACAATGTTTTTTTAGAATTACATTATATATATACACTATATTTTGGTTTAAATTTGTTTCGGTTCAATTTTGACTAGATAGTATATACACTAGAGTTTGGGTTTCGGTTGGCTTTCACCGAGGCTTCAACCCAAAATCAAATTGGTCTAACTTAGTTTTATAATGTCAAAATTAAAATCGAACCAAATATTTAGAGACCCAACCCAAACTGAAACAAAGTCAGTTTAGATCGATTCACTTTTGAGTTTAACCGACCCAAGCTGCACCCTATTCATACTTCTTATAAAAGTTGAAACAGTTTTTTAAGGTTTTGAGTTATTGATTTTATTTCTGTTTTATATTTACAGTTTTATCCTTTAAAAAAATGTTTTTTTTTTTTTACATTGCATAGCAATTATTTGAGTAATATAATGTTATATAATGATTTTATAGTCCTTTTACTTAAAAATTTTAGTTAAAAACTTCTGATTTTTTAAATATCATTTTATTTACGAAAATACCCCTTTATATACATGTTATTAACACTGAAATACAAGTAAATCTTTTCAAGAATAAAAGGTTTTTTTAGGCATGAAAATTCTATGTGAAACCTACCAATTAATATTCATTATCTTGAAAGCTTAAATGGTCCACTAAATAATTAATAATATTATTCTATGTTTTCTTAATCAGACCCTTGCACTTCTTCTCAAAGGATCTAGCAACGAATTGAGAGAAAAAAAAACTTTAGATTTTTTAAATACTACTTTATTTACGAAAACATCCCTTAATATTATTAACAGTGAAATGCTAGTAGATCTTTTCAAGGTTAATTTAGGTATGAAAATTCAATGTGGGACTGACTATTAATAATATTCTTTATTGTTTAATGAGACCCTTTCACATCTTCTTCTCAAAGAAGTTAGCAACGATTAAAGCAAGAGAAAATGGCATCTCAACAGCAATTAAAAGCACTTGTTCTTCGAGGTTTGGGTTCGTCAAAGCGCAGCAACGAAGAGTGCCTTGGCAACGTTAGGTATCCTGTTGAGAAAATGGAGGTGCTGGTGGACTAAATGATACTGATATTGAGAATTTAGAGAAGCCAACGTTAAAGGAGGCCGAGCTACACCCATTGCCGGAAGAGGAGCAGAAGTATCATGACGCCTCTGATGAACAGAATGATTAGGTTTTTCCTTTCCTTTTAGATGAGTTTTTAGGTTACCTTACATATTAATTTTCTTTCTTCTGGATGTTGTTTGAATTAAATGATTAATAGACTCTATTCTCTTGGGTTAAACCGAGTACCCTTTTCTAAGGCTTATTGAATATTTCTGATTTGAAGTTTCTGCTGTATAATTTATGATCATCAGTATTGATTCAATGGGCAAGTTTACCTATTGGATTGTGAGTTTTGTCTTTGATTGTATATGGAGTTCACATGATATTTAATTTATTGGGTCAATGAACTTTCAATTAAGACCGGGCACGGGAATTTTTCTTTAGGATTTGTGGGTTCATATCTTTGTTGGGGTGGGTGGGAGAACATCTGCAAATTTGTGAAGAAGGGTTCGATGATGTCTCAATTTTGTATACTTCATTTTGATTCTCATGGTATTGCTTAGATCAATAGTATATTATTGAGAGCAAGATCCTGCATATACCCAAGACCCATCGGCTTGCACCTGAGATTCCGAAAGCTCTGTACCACCTTATTAAGAGGCGTCGTTGTTCGAGAGCATCTCATGTAATCGAGAATTCATCATCAAATTGTAAGCACACCATCCAAGTGATGGATTTTTTCGCCGATAATCGATCATAATATGCCAGAGTTCCTGGATCTAACACTAAACCACAAGACCAAGACAAGAAGAATGGATTAGCTAGAATTGAACCCTACTTAAATGTAAGTTATTGAATCACACAATCCCAGTTCTTATTGTAGTTATCTAAACTGGAGCTCATGTGGGTTGAGTTCGTTTGGTTTCCTGGTGATATACAACTTTTGTCCACCTAAACGTTTCATTTATCATGTACATTATTGAATTTTGTGCATACCGGATTGAATCTTCTCTCCCTGAACTCTGGCATGAAACGATCGGTAATCGACGAAAAACCCAAGACCCAAATGAAGATTGTTATTCTTTTCATTGTTGTTTAACTAAGATTTATTGATCTTTTTAGTTGGATTATGTCTATGTTTTTTTTTTCTTTGTTCATCGAGCTTTTAAGAATGTAATTTGGTTTGAAATTGAGTGCACTTCAAGTCGAATTAGAGAGATTGAGTGATGGGAATAAAAAGCTGAAAAGCGCACAATCAAAAAGCAAAGAATTACATTGCTTTCCAGAGTCTGTTACTTGTGGCAATTCAACAACAAGCTCGTAAGAATAGATTAAAACATGTGAGAGTTATAACAGTTGATACCTGAAAAATGGATCACGAGAAGGCTCCATACTAAAAACTACATGAATATTGTCCATATATATTATGTAACAATGAAAGAAAAAGTGTTTTTATCAAGAAATAATTAAGGACAATTATTGACTTAAATTAAGAAGTGTTTTTCCTTGATACCTTTCACTTTTTTTCAGGATTTTATTATCCAATGATGTTAAGGTTAATTCTCATATTTTTAGCCATTTTTATTTATTATTTTTGAAATATGATTACAAATAACAAATTAGCTTGATTCAAAATGAGCTCTAATCCGATAAATCCCTTAAATGACAAATAACCCACATAAACAAGCACAATTACTGTATATGATGAGACCCTGCTAACGTCAGCATAACCGTACGTGAGAAAGCTTTACTGCAACTTTGCTTCTTACTACCGGTTATAAAGAGCATTTCGTCTGTTCTAATAGCTGATGGACGGCACCTCACTCGAAACAGGCTCTTCGAAATTCGAACATCAAAATTCAAAATAGAATCTTAAAATGCTGACGTGGTTTCCGGCTGGCTGATGGAACAGCCACTTCGAAACAGACGAAATGCTCTTTGTTATAAGCAATCTTTTAAAACCCAGTCCGCGTGTTAACCCGGTTAAAAGAGTGGGCGGGGTCAAAACGGTTTAATCGGTGGGTCAGTTGGATCAACTCATTGAATTGACGTCATATGAATTATAATGTAAATGTAATACTGTAAAAGAAAGAACAAAAAACAACCAATCAACCATAATTGAAATTAAAACGTAATGTAAATTTGAAATTATTCATCATATAACGATATTTAAAATACCAATAAATAAATAAATATATAAATAGTATAGAAATCAACATAATGAAATTAACCAATCAATGACTCGACCAGATTTGTAAAACGCATCTTAATTATTGACCAGGTTACTAGTTAAACCGGTGAAATTGTTAGGGCTCACTAATTTCCAATACTTAATGGATTAAAAGCCCACTCGACTTGATGTTACAACTAGATACCGATTGAACCGGTTCAACCAGCCATGCCAGGCCGAATTTTAAAACCTAAAATATTGATTACATGTCTACTGAGGCTTTCAGGTGTAGGTGGGCGAAAAACCCATGTGTCACTAAACCTTTCCCTTAATCATGATTTAAGGGTTAAGGGTTTAGCTTAATGCTATATATATATATATATATATAATCTATTTCGGATTAGTCAAAGCCTTAACCGTAAAACAAACCAAATTAATTTAATGTTTTGTTTTCTAAACAAACCAAATTCACTAAACCTTTCCCTTAATCATGATTTAAGGGTTAAGGATTTAGCTTAATGCTATATATATATATATAATCTACTTCGGATTAGTCAAAGCCTTAACCGTAAAACAAACCAAATTAATTTAGTGTTTTGTTTTCTAAATCATAACCAAGCAAACAAAAAAAATAACTTTTTTCGGTTTAATTTGTTCGGTTTAGACCAAGCCAATTGGCACCCATAGTGAGTGAGGATATAAAGTAAAAAACAATTTGAGAAGGAACAATAAAAAACTCTACGGGACAAAAACAAAATTTGACAAGGAACAAATTATTACATGTTATGAAAGCAATTACCCATTTTAAAAAACTAGGGTAGTTGTCCCCTCTGGGCTCTCACCACCATGTAGCTCTGCCCATGACTGTACACATCAACTCTTGCCTGAGTTCAATTCCTCTACTACCATCCCTACAATCAAAGAGGCTGTACACATCAACTCGTGGTTGTGATGTACATAACTCCCATTATCATTGGTTGTAGGGATAGTCGTAGAGCATTTCCATTCATTATTAGCGATAGCTCATATTTGATTTAAATGAGAGAATTTTCCAAGTCACAACATAACCATGCATCTAAAAGCGGAAGAAAATCGTCTCCTATATTTGGTGATGTTTCCTACAGGTACCAATCGGACAATGTCACATGCGACACTACAAAGCGAGATGTTCTATGGTGTAAACCCTCTGGGGCGGACTGGAGACTGAAACAAAACCGAGGGAGAAATTGTAAGTTTGCCCTCATAAAGTGCATTAACTAAAGATAAGATTACAATTTCACCCTCGGTTCTGTTTCAATCTACAAGCCACCCCATAGGGTTTACACCACAAAGGATCCTGACTCCTACAAAGCAGACCGACCCTTTCTAAAACCCTAAATAACATATCAACCCTTAACAGGCTTTCTTCTTTAATCATTAATAGCCTTGTACATGTGGTGTCCCATGGTTGATAGGATACCATAATAGCCTTGTACATGTGGTGTCCCATGGTTGATAGATACCATGGGAAAATCGCAACAAAATATCGCAGCCGATTTTCTTTCAAAGAACATATACACACTAATCAAGTGATATTTAACACATTATTGATGCCCACAAGTAACTACCTAGGGCTGTCTAACAACATACATGGAGTGTTGGTTAGTTTCACATTCCATTGGATAAGTCAGCTTTTGAAGATAACATAGTTTTTTTTGTATCTTACTATTAGGTAGAGAAAGGTTTTGCTTCTTTGATCTCACTAACAATCTCCTTTACATTTAAGAAGAGAAAGAAGGTAGCCTGCAAAAAAGCAAAAAACAACAAACAACAGTCAGGAAACCAATGATACAAGTAACATAAATCAATAATAAGGGAATTATATATATATATATATATAGTAATTAATTTTCAAGATTGCTAGCCTAGGAAAGAAAATCGTTTGCTATACACCTTTTTTTGATAATTAATAACATTTAATTAATCCTTATAATAGTAAATATTACAAAAATGTACAAAGGATCACGATCTGTGATCCAAAGAAAAACTATATGTCCTTGTGATCTTTCCGATAGTACCAGAGGCGTGCCGCCATGCAGACATTAATGGAGCTGATAATGAAGGCCAGTTCTGGGTTAATTTGTGTCTCACGGTTTTAGAATGATCGGTTACTGGTTTTGTTGATGTTTTGTGACATCGTGTCATAGGTACCGCCGGTACCACAGTAGAAAAATATGACAGACGATTTGCTCTCCTAGCTTAAGGCATTTTTATGAGCAAAATTCCCTTGAAAATGGAATTCTTAGATTATAAACATAGGATCATTTTCACGTATATATATATATATGCATGTGTATGAGCCACACTTACCCCAACTTGAGAGAGGTATCGGAGCTGTCGGAGTCTTGAGGAGGACCGAGAGAGCCGCTGAAGTTTGTGAAAGACTCCGATGACTGGCCTTCTTCATGAACCACAATTTCTGAGTCTAGGTTGACATATTTTTGCCCTTTGGACAGTTCCATCATCTGCATATAAAATTCACTTGCTAGTTAAGTACGAAATAAAAGAGAAATAGTAAAGAGAGAGGTTATGGAAAAGCTCACTTGCTGTCTCAATCTCTCATTCTCTTCCATCAGCTGGATTCCCTGCATGTTCAATACAAGTAACAAGAAAAAATAATAATAATAACAATAAATAAAAAAACTTCTAAGATTTTTGATAAATCTTGTCATGAACGTTAGAAGACAATATTGTTGTAAACATAACAAGTCTATGTTGTCCGACTCTAAATACATATGAAGAAGAGCTCTTGGGGTGACTGCAAACGCTGCTATATATTCCATTAAAACACCACAGTTAAGAGTTTCGAAATCCTATACCTTTCTTTGAAGATTACTGATCTCACTCGTAATCCTTTCACTCTGAAACAACAAAAAAAAAAAACTCATGTTAAGTAATGAAACGGATTCGGATAAGAAAAGGGTCTACCTATATACCCAAACATGGAGAAAAAGAATATAGACTCAAACCTTTGTTTCCAGTACGCGGTGGAGCCCTACTTCGAGCGTTTTCTCCAGTTGCTGTAATTCTGCTACAGTCAATCCCTGGAGCTCTTCTCCCCTCATCTGTCTACTAGTAGATTGATCTGAGCTTCAGTAATACATTGTAATTACTACATTTCTATCAATTATGGCTTAACAAATGCATGACGTACCTCAGCTGAAGACTGTTCTCTGATATTTCTTTGCTCAACCTGACATAGCTGGTATTCTCTAGCTAAAGTAGCACCATAGCGTCGCCATTAAAATTTGATATTCAATCTAATTTTTTTTTTTTTTTTTTTGGATGAGTAACCAGCAATATGTTTTAATTGTTGCAAAATTAAAATCTTCATTTTCTTATAATTTGTCAAAAATAAAATGAACTTGGAAGGGCCAAATAGAATAATGTGAAATGGATAATATTTGTGAGGAATTAATGTTCAAACTACAACGGAAGAAAACAGGTTGCCATTTAGGACTCGAAACGATTCATGACTAACAAATCTGTGGGTTGCCATTGAGGACTCGAATCGATTCATGACTAACAAATCTGTGCTAAACCTAAATCCTTATCAGATCAAATCATGAAAGGAATAAAGAAAATAAAACAGCAAACAAAGAACACGTCAAGATTTACATGATTCAGCAGTAGTAACTGATTTGTGATTCAAACCCAATACAATAGAAATTCTGAAAATACCTTAAGAACTAGGATTTTGGCCCACACCAAGTGAGAGGCCACCAGCAGATCACAAGACAAATCTATCACAACATCAAGCACAAGTCCACACATAAATGCTCCAAGCATATGATTGATGACAATATGCCCTCTGTTTTCCATCAATGCATAGGACACTAATAGAAACCTCTTCTGAAAGAGAAGAGAAATTGAATGTTACCATACAGAATCCGTTGTTATGTGGAGATGGATGCTACTGAGGCATTCGGGAAGTACTGATGATCCAGCCGCGACTCCGATTCGAAGGTAAAATAGTAATTTCACAGGTTGGTTTGTTAGCCCTAATCATAGGTATTTATCATACTTTTGGTCATTGTTCTCGCATCACTTTTCTGAAGCTTTGAACATAGTAGAATCTGGTGTGAATCCGTGGATGTAGACATCTTTGCCGAACCACATAAATCGCTTTGTCTTGTGCGTTTGATTTGTTTCTTATTCTTTCCATCCTTCTTTTCTTAATTACAAAATCCACCTAAATCAAAGGTTTAAGAAAAGAAAATACTAGAGCCAGATAATGCATTCTATTAACTAATTTTTTTGGATGATAAGGTCAAAATGAAGTATCAAACAAAAGTGCCAGATTTAGACTCAAATTTGAAGTACCAAGTATATGGTCTGGACCTATTTTGCAGGTCCAGAAATCGCAGTGGCATAAATCTTTATCTTTGAAGAGATGAGGTAACAAGCATTAAAAAGGATCATAGAAAAAGCAAAAAAAAAAAAAAAAACAAAGTCACAAACAAATTAATGGTCAGGAGAAGTCATCTCATAGAACATATATATAAAAAGAGAAAAGAGAACATTTTTACCTGCAGCTCAAGAGAAGGTTGATCCAGTTTCTCGAGGTTTTTTGAGCACAAACTATGCCTTTCAAGTATCCCCTTCATACTTCAGAAGATAAGAGGATGACAATGTTACTTGCTAAAATATAAAAGATGATAACTGATGTTTCATCTATTCAGATAAATCAAGTCAATTAGAAGAAATGAATTAACCATCAGAAAAAGAAAGTATTATTAGGTGGATTACACATTCGTCATTAGATTCTGTGTGATCATTCAGACTCCCATAGCTTGGTATAACATCTTATCACAAACATAACAAGATTTATCAGGAAAATAATTGCATGAATTTACCAAGCCTAGCAAGCAAGCATTTTTTTTCTAAACCTTTGATGGATTCCTATCAAGCCAGCATTTATGCGTAAAGTAGAATTTCCTTGCCTTTTTTTGGGGGGGAAATCTCAATCCGTGATTGTTCAAGTACAGTGTCATTGGGTTTCTTTGTATGAAGTAATATTTTTTTTTTGTTAGTATTTTCAATTTAAAATATTTTGAAAAGAAAGGCTCTGAAAAGAGAGTATTATGATGTAACTTAAACATCCCACCCAGACAAAACATTCAAACATTAAATGGGGAGAAGAAGAAGAAAAATGAGAAGAAATAAATGCCTTGTACACCGCCGTTATCTCAGAATCACTTAAAAATTCTGATTTTTCTTTCACTAAATCATGTGTTTCTTCACTGTTCATAATAATCATTTTTAAGAAAAAAATTCATTTCCTCAATTGTGATTTTCTGATCACCTTATATAAGGCTTGCTAGTTAGCATAT
Organism: Pachysandra terminalis; assembly: GCA_031762675.1. Lineage (NCBI taxonomy): Eukaryota > Viridiplantae > Streptophyta > Magnoliopsida > Buxales > Buxaceae > Pachysandra > Pachysandra terminalis. The sequence continues at coordinate 6,501 of JAUPMG010053958.1, read as the reverse complement.
TTCAATAAGACATGATATAGGTTGAATGCTTGATAAAGACATACATCATTAATGTCAATAGCAATGCCTAGCCCAACTAGTTAGGATCACCAAAACAAATCTAGATTCACACTTCAAAAACCTATCCAAAATTGTAACTTCATTTATACCATAAAATTATTTCTGATCACCAACTCTATTCAGGTCCTTTTTGGTCTTGCTCAAGCTCGTTTGGATCCTTCAACATACAGAATCACTCATATAACGCCACTAAACTCTCCATTATTCATTGCTTATTTTATACATAACAGAACTAAGCAGCAAAAGTTATGTAATATTCTGCTCCATTTGCCGTGGTTAGTGTAGTAGCAATCTTATAGAATTAACGTCAACTTGAGAAGAACGAATTAGACATATAACACTTTAGATGTACCTCTTCAGTTAAGCCATCCAACTTTTATTCTATATGCAATACTCTCTTAATCTCTTTCCTTATGAAAAAACTGATCCAATATATAGGACGTGATTACTTTTAGGTTATGTTACATGGACATGCCCATCAATCTGCCAAATACCGTGTTCATACGTGTGGACATGGGTTCGAACACTGACACGGCATGAACATGCCCATGCCATGTCCATGGAAGAAGAAGAAGAAGAAAGGAAGGAAAAAGGAGGAGAAGAAAGTTTGAGGGTTTAATAAAATTTTAAAAGATAACAATTTAAATAAATAGCCGTGTTCTCAAATCCAATATTTTATGGTTTGCCGAATCCGACACCTCGTATTCGTGTCGGATTCTGACACAAATACCCATACCTATGCAACATAGCTTTTAGGAATTTCCTAACTACCACTTCTAACTAGCGTTCACCCCTATTTCAATCTATAGTATAGTTGCATATCATGTAATGTCTTAGTTCAACTATTCCATCTTTTGATTCCAATATGATTGACTATTCACTCAAGAGAAAATGCCTTGCTGTTTATTATTATCTGAATATGAGTAAAACAAAGAAAAAATGAAGAAGAAGAAATTAACTAACTTGAAAAGAGAATTGTCTTTAGATTTTGAATACTATTCAAAGGGAATACAAGGAACCTAACAAAGGAAAATTCCAAAACCATGTAATATTTCTGTTCATAATATCTTATACATAGACAAACTAAATACTAACAATACTGCAATTACAAACCATATTAACCTGCTATGGTTCTACTAGGTACTTCTTACATACATAAGTTAATTAAATTAAAGAGTGACTAAAATAAAAAAATAGGAAAATTCGATCATTTGTTCAACAAAAAATGGCAATTTGAAATGAAACAAACTGAAAATATAGGAATCTTTAGGTTAACCTAGTTAACTACCAATCCGGACTGGTTCCTGAAATATCATTTAACACTCTTTGGAAGATCTTGGTTATCATATATATGTTGTTAAATGAGAGAATGATAATTAACCATATGATGTGTTCTTATATGAAGGCTACACACACACACACACATAGACAGTTAGCTGAGAATACATTTAGATGAAACACACTCTGGACCTGTTTAGGTTAAACAACTTTTAGTAAGCACAACTTCTTTGACATTATATCAAGGGAGAAATAAGAGAAAGACATGAAATGGCAGTAAGAACAAAGAATATGCAGCTTTTCACCTAACTAGAGCACTCATCTTTGAGTATGGTTTCATTTTTTTCTCAAGAAAAAATAAAAAGAAGAGATTTTCTTTTCTTTTCTTTTTGAAGTTGTTGTAAGAAGAAAATGTTCAAAGCCTTGGAAGCAAAAAAAAAAAAAAAAGAAGCTCAGGAGGAAAAATGTTCCAAGCTGCTCAATCCAAGAACACAAGTTTGACTGAGAACTTAAATGGAACTAAGTAACAAGAACTCCAACATGATGAGAAACTGGGGCTCATAATAACATATCACTTCGAGGAGACAGTGCAGATTTCAAGCAAAAGCGATATCAAACATTAATACCTCACTTTTTTATATTTTTAGTTTTAGATAAGAATGAAACCTTCAAGCAACTTGAGATTCCAAACTTCCTTCTTCCTTTTCCTATTTTTTTTTTAACAGAAACCATGGCTCTTCACAAGTGTAGGTGTTTCCGTTTTGTGATTTTGTGTTCTTGTCGGTCTGAGAGAGATCTTTTCTAAAAGAAGAAAGAAAGGAGTGCGAGAGAGAGAGAGAGAGAGAGAGACCTTGAACTGGAATACTCGAAGAGCTTCCCTGTTGTAGAGAAGATAATGAGAGCAACCTCAGCATCACAAAGAATGGAGAGCTCCTCAGCTTTCTTAAAAAGCCCTCTTCTTCTCTTCGAAAGGGTCACTTGCCTTGCCGTTGTGTTGTCGATCTTCCTGATCTGAATCTTCTCTCTCGCCATATTCTTTGTTTAACAATCAAGCAACCCCCCCTTCTTCACATAATCAACCAAAACAATCAAACCAGGAAAACTCAAAAAAAAAAAAAAAAAAAAAAAAAGAAAGAAAAACAGAATTAAGAATGAGATACAGTTATTTTTTTTTTTACAAATTAAGCAAAAAAAATATAAAAAACACCTAGTAAGATCCAGAAATCAGAAACCAAAAGAAAAAAAAAAGATACCATTTTCGATCTAAGTGAAAAAAACCCAGAAAAACCCACCAATCAGAGTTCATTGAAGGTGATCAGCATTGCAGAAGAGGGAAAGAGATTGGGATTGGCTTGTTTTCTTGTTTACCTGTTTGGGTTGTTGGTTATTGAAGAGCGCCGAAAGCCACCAATGAGAGAGAGTGAGAATACTTGTACCAGTAGGAAAGACCCTTTTTGGGAAAATCAAAACTCTCTTCTCTCTCTCTCTACTCTTCTTCTCTCACATCCACCGTAAAAAGCCAAATAATACCCGAGTCATTAATAAGCAAGCGAAAATTGAAAAGAAAAATATCTGCTGCTCACCAGATTTCGCCAAGTTTTTTCCTTTTTTTTTTTTGGGTAACGTGTCACTTGGACAGGTTCGGATCGGGTTAACAGGGGTATTAACCAAAATTTCAAGGATTGGACCAATTCGGTACATATTACCGGTTTGTACCGGAATCGACCACGACCGACCGGTCCAGTCCCAAGCCACAATACAATTGTTGTATCATGAGGTTTGGACCGGACTTGATACTGGTACAACCTGTATGATTTTTTTTTAAATTTATAAATTGGACAGTCTAGACTGGCCTTGATCTAGTCCATTAGTCCCGACTGATGTCATCGATCCGGTGATCAGTACCATCGGACTAGTGATCGGTCCGGTGATCAGTACTGTCGGACCAGTGATCGGTCCAACCTATGCAAAAAAAAATTAGTTTTAAGAAAAATGGGGCGGTCCACTTTTTGTACCCATCTGGTCCGAATCAAGACCAATCTGATCCCTCATCGCGAGACTTTAAACCTTCGTATTAACGACTTAACACTCAACCCAAATTCACCCGTTTAATTATTGGGTTGAAATAATCAAACAACCTGCCTTGATCAGTTTGACCCCTCTTGACCCGTTTAATTTTACTAAAATTTTTATTATTATTTTTTAAATGTCTTATATTATAAAGATATTTAATTTTAATAAAAAAATTAAAACAAACTAATAATTAATTTTAGAGACGTTTATATCTCGGTCAATAGCACGCCGAAGCGAGAAGGATTAGCTTGACAGTCCGGTTAAAGCATAACCGGGTCCACATTCTCTAAACAATAATTTTTAAAAAGACAAGAAAGCCAATAAGTAATCAGATCATAAGACTTGACTAAACATGCTTAGACATCATAAAAGATTTAAATTAAAATAGCCTAATTTTATGCATTCAATCAAGTGGAACAAACCTTCATTTCCAATGCAAATTCATAGATACATAGGATTATAAGGAGCTACTCGACTGATGTCAGATTCAAGTACATTGCCATCCATAATTCGATTTATGAAATAAACAAATTTGCTATTTTTTGTTTTGACAAGTATACTGTTCTCTTCCTTAATGTTTCACGCTGATATAAAGGATGATATAAAGACACTTCTAATAGCCAAGGTAGAAAAAGAATAATTTAGACATTAGAGCACAAAAATGGTTAGAAGATTTCAAGCATCCAACAATGTGGATATACATTGTTGCGCCATGCTTTAACAGCTTAAGCTTTTAGAGCAAGTGGTTATTTAACAGGAGTTAATTGCAATCATATCATAGTTCAACTAATTGAATGAGAGACTCTGACTCTAATATATCATCTTCAAAACAGCTTAAGCAAGAACTTATAATCATGTTTCAGTTTTCAATTTTCATGGCTCCAACCAAATCTTGATTCCTATCCACAAGACAAAATAAAAATTTACACAGTGACATATCTATAGACTTGGTCTGCATCTATAACTAGGTTCATGTACTCTTGAGTAAACTGAAGATATCATCTAAATTGTAAACCAATGCATAAGGCAAGACCAGTGGATTATCTGTGCAAGGCACAAGGCAAGACTGAGAATTCAATAATCTTCATGTAATATTTCTTCCTAAGAGAGTTTGATGGCAAGTGGCAATCTTCTGAAAATTCAAGCCGTATTGGACACTTCATTGATGAATATTCTAATGTTAGGGACATGGAACAGGTCAAGATTGTTTCATCTAAACACAGTTGGCTTTAAATAGACATTTCTATAAGGAATCATTTTCTTGTTCTATATGGAAACTTTGAGCCATATTGCTTTCTTTAATAACCACTAAGCTTGACTCTTGTGTAAACATTCATCTTAGTTAAAGATGGAAGAATTTTTGGGTTGTAACAAGAAAGGAGTTTGAACAAGAAATTAGCTTTAAATTGTTGAATTGACATTTCTATGATGAATCATTTCTTATGCTAAATGGAAACTTGGAGCCATATTGCTTTCTTTAATAACCACTAAGCTTGAATCTTGAGTAAACATTCATCTTGGTTAATGATGGAAGTCTTTTTGTAGAATTTTTGGGTTATAAAAAAAAAGGAGCCTAAACAAGAAACTGAAGGCACTGACCTGGGTATGTCATTGAATGGCCATTTCTAGCTTCAAATATCTAAGCAAGAACTGAAGACCTAACGTAAACCAACCAGTCTTATGCTAATTAAACACAGACCTTTAGATTCTTTCTTGATTACTATTGCTACTAGATGGAGGCTTGAGATGCGAAATTATGTACCCATCAAGGTACTAATGGTACAGATTGACCCAAGCAATATTCATCTATGCTTGTGCATCTCAGTCCTAAAATTTAAACATCACTTGAGTATTTCATATCTAAATTAGCCAGATTTGTTTATGTAAATCATGTAAATCAAGCTAAGAAATGTTTTAAAGACTCTTCTAGATGATTATCTGTTTTAAGTAGTTGAATCAATTGATGCGTCGTTACAACTAGAAATTCTGATAATTGGATCATGTATATATTAGAGGAAGATTGAAGCAAATCAAACCTTGGGATTTGCTGATGGCGACGAATAGCAGCGGAGAGTGACGGCGACGACGATCGACGGCAACGGCAATGGAGAAGGCAGACGCAGCAAAGGCGGGAGGAGGAAAGAGAAAGCGAAAGAGAAAGAAAAGAGAAGGGTTAGTGTCGGGGGGGAAAAAACGATTGTCGGCAATTCTTTAAACACCGTCGACAATGTGGACCCGATTATGCTTTAATCGGACTGTCAGGCTATATCCTTCTCGCTTCGGTGTATTATCGACTGGGATATAGACGTATCTAAAATTAATTATTAGTTTGTTCCACTTGATTAAATGCATAAAATTAGGCTATTTTAATTTAAATCTTTCATGATGTCTAAGCATGTTTAGTTAAGTCTTATGTTTTGATTACTTATTGTCTTTCTTACCTTTTTATTAATTATTGTTTAGAGAATGTGGCTCCGATTCTGCTTTAACCGAACGGTCTGGCTATATCCTTCTCGCTTTGGCGTGTCATCGACCGGGATATAGACGTCTCTAAAATTAATTATTACTTTGTTTTAATTTTCTATTTAGCTGTGTCATTTCTTATATATTATTGTGAATTACTAGAAATGCGTGGTTGCCTTGAAAAACGAAGATACGAGGGTGTTGGTGAAATTATTTGGTATATATGGAGTGTTTAATACATTGCCCGTTTGAAAGGTTACATATGTGATTTGTTCTTCGTTTTACTTGCTATGGATACATTGAACTTCACTAAGGGGATTGCGATTTTCCATAGGATATAAATATAAAAATACATTATCACACATATAACATTTTGGATTGTCCTAATGGACTGTTTGAGATTAACAACTATTTTACTTCTTGTTCTATGATTTGATTATTTCTTTTTTAATTTTGGCAACAATTTCTGTGTGTTCTTCAGATACGTAGTTTACTTAACTATGTGCTTCTTGTTTATCTATCTAGTATGAGTAATCGAGAGTACAATATTTCATGTTAGCTAACATATTTGAAGAAACACGCAGTGATGCTGCCGAAATTTTTAGAGAAATATTCCAATCATAAAAT
>JAUPMG010053947.1:0-13780 GCA_031762675.1 Pachysandra terminalis | reverse complement strand
TATACTTATAAGTTGGTAAGTATATATATTTATATTTACAAGTTAATTCATATAAGAATGAAAGGTAAAAAGTATATCTACTTTTATATATATATATACTTAAAAATTGTATAATTATATATTTGGAACTAGTATTTATATTATTATAGTATAAGCAATATTTAACAAGATTAAAGATAAATATAGGTATCGAAAAAAAAAAAATCATTAATATGCTGGGCAACCTGGGCTGCCCAGTACATTTGGCCCAAGCTGGGCCTGGAGTCCTGGTTACTGGGCACGGCCCGGCCCGAAACTTTATTGGGCCGGGTCGTGCCGGGCCGTGCGGCACGGCACATTTGTACACCTCTAAACCTACCCCAAATACAATGTGGATAGGCTCAAACACAACACAACCTAGCCACATCATAAGCCACGTACCATGAAGGTCCTAAGGTCCCTATTGTGTTTACAGTTGCCATTCTAAACGCACAAAAAACATTTAGATTGAGTACTCTTTAATATAATGCTAGCTTTATTATGATTGCTTTAGTTTGAGTATTCTTTAAAATAAAGCTACCCTAATTGCTACTACATTATATGCAATTCTAAAATTTGAAATATTATTCCCACAAGGGCATCATAGAAACAGTGCAACAGTGATATGGTTCCCCATATAATAACAAGAATCTTATTGGAGTCAATCTAAATGATAGCAGTAAGCATAATTTTCTTGATAGATCATATGTGAAAAATAAATAAATAAAATAAATAAAGAAAAAAATAAAAGAAAAAGAAAAAGCTATTGTGTTCACTAATTAAAATTATCAGTAATTTATTGATCCATAATTTATTTTTCTCCATAGCATAATTCCCTGGAACCTTAAAATGCTTTGCAACAATGGGAACTCTTGACCCAGTAAAGATACTTCTGCTTTACATCCGACAAGACACCACCTAATCAGAAAACCAACAGGCAATTTCACACGAAAAAGGATATATTTACTAGTCTTTAGACAATCCAAAGCTCACTCATAAGACGAAATCGAAACCCAATCTAACACAAACCGAAACAACAAAAATACATTACTTGACTCTGAATACCAAGATAAAAAAAAATAAAAATTATAGGGGTAGGGGAAGGGCGATGGTCTCGCCTCCCATGAAGGTCAATGTCCCAAATTAAAAAGAATGGAAATGCAAAGGCGGAAACAAAGCAGCACTTCTCCAACTTCCCAAGACCAGAAGCATTTCCATGGTGTAGAAGTATAAATCTGTCCATCCACCTCTCCCCTTATCGTACATGATCAGAAACATTTCCTATGAACGATCGAAGGTCCAGACTCATCATACTCTGCCTTTGCAATCCACATCTGCACTCGCAAACAAATAAGATTATCACATCAGACAAATTCCCCAAGTGTTAAACTGGAAAAAAAACAAAATTACCTTGTTGCCATGCATGTAAATATTAAGGGTACAACTTGGGTCAGGTTAACCCAAATCCAAACCGACCCAACACGACTTTGGTTTGGTTTGGGTTGGGTTTTATATCACTTTGAGTCGGTTTTCGGTTGAAAAAAGCCAACCCAAATTAATTCGGTTCGGTTTTAGGGCGAGGACTTCGAATAACTCGACCCAACCCGAAACCCAAACCGAATTAACCCAATTAATAATATACATATAATATAGGGTGAATTACATTGACACCCCCTTAGGTTTGGCATATACATATAATATAGGTTGAATTACGTTGACACCCCCTTAGGTTTGGCATAATGGCAACAAGTACCCCTCAAACTTTGACCAATATCCTTCTTGGGTCAAACTCTAACGATTTGCAACATAAAATGATCATTTGACTATAATGCCCCTCTATCAATCATTATGTACAAGTATGTTAAAAGGATAAAAAAATTAAATTATTAATTTACCCTATAATTATAAGAGATAGTCGGGGGTTTGATAAAAAAATTAAATTACTAATTGATCTTATAATTATAAAAGATAATTGTGGTTTCCATAATTTTCAATATTAATCATTAAATAAGGCATATAAGGGTATTTTTGTCTAGAAAGTATGATGAGGGGTAAGTTTGTGGAAGGCCATTGGGTCCGTATCAAAAGGGTTTAGGGAATTTCAAAGTGGGTTAGGGGAATCGGGTAAAGTTTTGGGAAGATTGTTGGTACGGCGAGGTTCCTTTTGCTACAAAATATAATGCTCTTTATTTGGTAGCTTTGAGTAAAGGGGAGTGGAGCTGCAATATTATCCAAAAGGAAGGGAATAAAGTTGGGTGGAATTTAAGATTTAGACGAGCGCTATCTGATAGGGAGGTGGAAGATGTCGGGAGCTCTCATGTTGGAGTTAGATAGTTTCAAGTCTATTGACTGCCGAACAGAAGGTGCTGGAGAGGCGGGGAGCATGGTTTGTTCACAATGAAGTCATTTTTTGGAGCTATTTCTCCTAGTTACACCGGAGAGGCGGCCGATAGGTCGACTTGGAAGGTTCATAGCCCTTCTAAGGTGTCTTTTTTTGTTTGGTTGGCAGCTCATGACAAGATCTTAATGGTTTACCATCTCATTTCCAGAAATTGGTATCTTCCTAATCGGTGTGTAATGTGCAAGAGGAATGTTGAATCAGTTAATCACCTTCTCATTCATTGTGAGTTCGCCAAGGAGCTATGGTCTTTCTTTTTATGTGGTCTTGGTGTTTTGTGGGTGCTACCGGAGGACTTGAAAAGCTTATTGTTGGCGTGGGGTTGGAAGAGGAAGAAGACAAGACGAAACATTTTATGGAACTTATGCCCTCATGTTATTTGTTGGTCTATCTAGAAAGAAAGAAACTACATAGTGTTTGAAGATAAGGAGGTACAGATTGGTGAACCTAAAAAGAGAGCTTTTGCCCTTCATTTTCATTGAGTAAGGGTGTTACCAGAATTTTGTAAAGTCGATTTTGTAAATAGGTGGGGGGAACTATAGATGAGCTACTAACTAAGGTAAGGGAGGAGGGTGTTTTGATATCTAATGGGATAGTTAGACCTGTACATGGGATGATTGACATGTAATCTTTTCTTTTCTTATAGAAATACAATATCATAACTTTACTCATCAAAAAAAATATATATTCTACTTTATTGACGCTTATTAACGGAAGGGGTTTGTTGCAACAAACTTGGAAAATATAGGAGAGGTGTTTGTGATGGCCAAGGTTTGAGGGGGTACTTGTAGCCATTATGCTAAACCCAAGGGGTGTGAATGTAATTTACCCTATAGTATAATACACACACACACACACACACACACACACACATATATATAAAATCAACAACCATGTATTTAGTGAAGTGTTAGTTTCATGATTCAAATGCAATATAAAATGAGTCAAGAAACTGAAATGGGAAACATCTCTTAATATTTTTGCTTGATGCCTGAATCATAATACAGCTTATGGTTTAATAACCAATCTAGCTAGCCTCATGGTCATGGTTTGATAAGTGTTTAATTGCAATATGTTTTTTGCAGTTCAATGTGTTGGGGGAAGTTAAATTTTATTTTTTTAAGTATTTGCACTTCGTTCAGGTTGGTTTAAGCCCCCAAATATATGACTCAGGTTGTGATTGTGCTTATCAACTTGAATTAACCCGACCCAAATCAACCCGAAATTACAGTTTGGGTTGGGTTTAGGGTTTACAAAATAAAATAGGTTTGATGTTTGGGTTTCATAGCTCATGTTGGGTTGGGTTTGGGCTGACCTTCAAGGAGGTCGGTTTGGGGTTGGGTTGACCTCAACCCAACCCGAAATTACAGTTTGGGTTGGGTTTAAGGTTTACAGAATAAAATCGGTTTGGTGTTTGGGTTTCATAGTTCAATTATCAAATCGGGTAGGGTTGGGTTTGGGTTGTGACCTTCAAGGAGGTCGGTTTGGGGTTGGGTTGAGCTCAATCCAACCCAAACCGAATTGCACCCCTAATAAATATACCATTTTTTTAATAAAAATAAGTATACCAATTGAAGAGTAATAATACCTGCTGAAAGGTGCTTAGAGATGCAAGAATGGAGCCTCCAATCCATACACTGTACTTTCTCTCAGGCGGAGCGACCACCTTGATCTTCATGCTGCTAGGAGCTAATGCCGTGATCTCCTTACTCATCCTGTCTGCAATGCCGGGGAACATAGTGGAACCACCACTGAGGACAATATTGCCATACAGATCCTTCCTGATATCGACATCACACTTCATGATAGAGTTGTAAGTGGTCTCGTGTATGCCAGCAGCTTCCATCCCGATCATGGATGGCTGGAAGAGAACCTCCGGACATCGGAAACGCTCGGCTCCAATGGTGATGACCTGGCCGTCAGGGAGCTCGTAGCTCTTCTCCACAGAAGAGCTGGTCTTGGCCGTCTCTAGTTCTTGTTCGTAGTCGAGGGCAATGTAGGCCAGCTTCTCTTTCATGTCCCTCACAATTTCACGCTCGGCAGTGGTGGTGAAAGAGTAACCACGCTCGGTCAGAATTTTCATCAAGGCATCTGTAAGATCGCGTCCTGCCAGGTCCAGACGCAGGATGGCGTGAGGAAGGGCATAGCCTTCGTAAATAGGAACTGTGTGGCTAACACCATCACCAGAATCCAGAACAATACCTACACCAAAAAAAAGAAGTTATCATATAAAATTCATAATTAATGTCAATTATACAAAAATGCCCTAACTTCAAACATAACCATTTCATGAGAAGAGCCGGCATTTCAATGTCTAGAATCCACAACTTGAACAAATAATCACAATGGATGGAACATACAGCTAGGCCTGTCAATGGTTTGGATCATGACACCAATCCGATCCAATTATAGCGGATTCGGTAAGATATTTGCGATCCAAAATCCGATTAAGATATGAATCCAAAAAACCCAATTATAATTGAATCAAATATGGATCTATATAAATCCGATTCAATTATATAATTAAAACTCATGTATTCATTTTTGTATAATGTGTCACATACTATCATTATCTATGTCCAATCAATCACATACATTACTTTTATACATTACAGATACATAAAATCATTACTCATAACACATACTAACATTACCTCGTAAACAAAAAAAAAAACTAGTTTCCAGCATTCTTCTCTTCTAGACTTGGATTTTGTACATACATTAGTTGATATTCGGATTGAATCGGATTTTGGATTCGAATTTTGGATCATAATCGAATTCGAATAGAATTTATAAATATACATCGGATTGGGATTCGGATTCAAATTCGGATCTAGTAGATTCCTTAACAAATCAGATTTAGATTCAGATTCAGCAAAATCCGCTGCGAATACAATTCGCTTACAGGCCTGAATACAGCACTCCAGAATATAAAAAAGAATTGAGAACTTAGTTAAATTGCTTACCCGTTGTGCGACCACTGGCATAAAGGGAAAGAACAGCCTGAATTGCAACATACATAGCAGGAGTATTGAAGGTCTCAAACATGATTTGAGTCATCTTCTCTCGGTTAGCCTTTGGGTTGAGAGGAGCTTCAGTGAGCAGAACTGGATGCTCTTCCGGGGCCACACGAAGTTCATTGTAGAAGGTGTGATGCCAGATCTTCTCCATATCATCCCAATTGCTAACAATACCATGTTCAATTGGGTATTTCAGAGTTAAGATACCACGCTTAGACTGTGCCTCATCCCCAACATACGCATCTTTCTGGCCCATACCAACCATAACACCAGTGTGACGAGGGCGACCCACTATACTGGGGAAAACCGCCCTTGGCGCATCATCTCCGGCAAATCCAGCCTGTAAATTTACGTTCAATTAGAAGACCTTGGTAACAAATCCAATGTCGAAAAAATATGGAACCCCGTTATTGCCAAGTACATCATCCTTGAAATGATATATCAGTAACTAATTAAACAATTATATATTAGAATCGGGATAATAAGTTCACAAAATACAGAATTCTGTATTGATACCTTGACCATTCCTGTCCCATTGTCACAAACGAGAGGCTGAATATCTTCACCGTCTGCCATCTTCTATAGCCTGCTGGACAAATGCACAAACTTCATATCAAAGAATACCTTGAAGATTGTGTAAAGAACACTAGCAGTTGACATGATGCATATATGCATATTCAGTTTGCTAAAATGTTTTACACACCAGAAGCCTTAACTGCCGAGTAGTGGGCACAAATTTCCAATTTAAGCAAGAAAAATAAATAAATGAAATATGGAAACAGCTCATGATAACTGCTACTTCATCAACTAGTAGGTTCAGAAATCGTTTCAACTGGCTGACACCAAAATACGCAGTTCTATTTTGAACACCAAAAGGAGTGGTTTGAGAAGGGTTTCAGTTATTAGAAAAATACATGAAATCAAAATAAGAATCTCCTTTAGAGGTGGCAAAAAGAGCTCAGAATATGATGGATATATAAAACAAAACCCATCAAAGTTCTCAAGAACCCACAATTGATTTTGAATAAATCAAAATCAAAATCAAACCACCATATATGTTCTTCATCAAACCCAAAGGATCCCAAACCTATACAGCCAGGATCAATTGATCCTGTACAATTATTTCCAATTCACAAATGGAAACCTAAAACTACAATGCAGCACCAACCAGAAGAGCTTCCAACCTCTTTGTCGTAAATATTCAATAAATGACAAGTAATACATTGATCCAATAGAAATTATACATTGGTTAAAGGACGTTTATGTACTAAGACGAACAGATCATTTCCAAATAAGCCTAGCGATTTCCTAAATGTTGTATAGCCGCTCAGACACAGATTTCAACTGCAACAATCAAACTAGATAACGAAATTGCTGAACTAAATCAAAGATGATATCAAGATTAACCATTTTACTGCTCGTCAACCTAAAACCAACAAATGAAGATCTAAAATAAAAAAAATAAAAAGTTTTGCCATTTCCGAACGATCCATTAGAATTAAATTGTCACGAATAAAAACGAGAAAAAAAAAAATCACATGCATAAAAAGAAGCACCTAAATTAACCCAAATTGACATCTCGCATACCCTAAGAGCATAAAAGCAGATGTGATCAACACAAGACCCTCTCATTTTCAAGGATCAATTAAAATCAAAATACCATCTACAGGAAACTATAAAAGAATTGAAAAGTTATAAAAGATTATATAAAACACATAAATTCCCAATCTTGAATCTCATTCTGAAAGAAACCGTGGATCAACATGTAACAATTCGATCTAACAACATCATCTTGAACAATTAAATTGGGAAGAAAATAACATGAAAACAAACATTTCTGTTCTAAATATTCGATCTCTTCATCGAAGAAATTATAGATCATAATGGCGATAGATCCAAACATTCTATGTAGATCGATCTTCAAGAAACTGGATCTAATAAAAAAACAAAAAAACATAACAAAATTGATTCTGATAAGAACTACAATATACCTCCGGAACCTTAGATCGCTCTCCTTCTCCAAAATGGCCTCGGAATCTTATCCCAGCTGCCTTTCCTCGTTTGCTTTGCCTTTCTTTTTCTTAAAAGGAAACTTGTTCAAATGGAACTCATTTCCAAATGAAACTCGACTTAAATGAACCGCAAATTCACACGTCGAGTTTACGGCCCAGATGTGTCGATGATGGTGAATACTACACCTACGGGGTTTCAATGGATATCCGATATCCGATAAACCCAATGGAACCGAACCCATTCAATAGGCTTGAATCTAGGCAAGGTTTAAAGTCTCGGAATCGGGGACTGGACCGGTCGGGATCCGATACGAAAATGAAAATAGATCGTGTAGTTTTTGTTTTAAAAAAGAAAAAAGATTAAATCGGCTGGACCGGTAGTACCAGATCGGTCCAAATCCTTAAAACCTTGGTTATGGGTTTATAGACCTGGATTATAATTGGGTTTGGCTTCAGCTCCATAAAATAGCCCCGATTGGAGGGAGCCAGACACATTTTCTATGGGAGGACCCAAAGTATGTTTAGAATTTAACAGTGAGTCTACAAGGTGTTGTGTCGGACATGCCAAACTTCTTGACCGTGTTTTGACCTTCATTTGACAGGTCGGGACGGCGAGGCTGTACTCGTGTCGTGTCGTGTCGTGGGCCGTGAACCCCAAGCATATGCTTGGGCATAGTTGAATCGCGTCAGGCGAGTAGGCGAGTAATGAGGGATCCATATTATCTAGAGAGCTGAAGCTAAAGCATTGACCGATATAGTTTCAAGTATCGGTCCGGATGGGACCGGCCAAAACCGGTCCAATCTCAAGCCACGATACAAATTATTGTATTAAGTGGCTTTGGATCGGACTGATCCAACCGATACTGATTGGACCTGGTCCAATCCAAACTAATCAATCCATTTTTTTTTTCAGTTGGCATTGGATCGGACCAATCCAAGCGATACCGATACAGATCGGCTGATCCAAATTGATCCAATTTTTTTTCTTTTGTTTTTTTGGACGATCCAAGTTTTGAACTTGGATCGTCCGTTCCAATACCGAATCGACGATTCGGATTGAAAGCAATCCGAACCGGTCCAATCCAAGATCCCGAGAATAAAAACCTTGTTGATCATAGTGTTCATGCACGTGCATAGACGTGTGTCATACATCCAGACACATTAAGCATTTAAAAGTCTGGACAGACGTGTGTCATACATCCAGACACATTAAGCATTTAAAAGTCTGGACGCATGACATGTACTCACAAAACTTGGATCGTCCGTTCCAATACTGAATCGACGATTCGGATTGAAAGCAATCCGAACCGGTCCAATCCAAGATCTCGAGAATAAAAACCTTGTTGATCATAGTGTTCATGCACATGCATAGACGTGTGTCATACATCCAGACACATTAAGCATTTAAAAGTCTGGACACATGACATGTACTCGTACATACAAATAGATACATGGCGTGCGTAGATACAAAATGCAACTAACGCTACAAACTTCACGCTCTTAAGCGTTATGCTCCCGATTGTGAAGGCGAAGAGGAAAGAGGATTGTTTGGATGAACTAGAGACTCTGGTTCAAGTCCCTACTAAGCGAGGTCGGGGTTCCACGTCACCAAAAATAAATAAAAAAATTGAGTAAAATCTAATGTTCTCTGTTGGGTTACAGTGGTGCTAATGACTAATAAATGTTCTTAAATTATAATTACTAGACATACCTTTAATCATACAAGGAAATAAAAAATAATAATAATAATTTTTAAAAGTTGTGTTTAAACTTTTGAAAAGTAGCTTTTAGAAAAAGCTCATCCAAACAATGCCTAAAAGTTCAATTGGTTCCAATTCATAGGATGGATTCGCCATCTTAAATGGGTTGGCATAACATGATTTAGGCTGCGATTGACCCGGTTTCTATAAGTACGTATTGCAGCTTATAGCTTATATAAGCACTTTTTAAGATTAAATGTGTTTGATAGCACTTATGAGTAAGTGCTTACCCATAAGCACTAGAGGAAGGCTACCCATAAGGAGAACCTTATGAGAGCAGCTTCTCCCAAGCTCTTATGCCTTGAGCTATTTCACAACCTTAGTAATATTTTTAAAATATGTATATTACCCCTAAACTTTTATAAGCACTTAAATAAATGTTATTTTTAAATTTTATTAATATTTTTATAATATCTATTGTACTGATGACCACATTTTGTATAAATTCAAATTGGGCTAACGAGTGTGTGCCGTGTGGCAAGGGTTGGGACCCATACCAGTCCGATCACTTCAAACACGTGAACCCTCTTGAGGCCGAGCTAATCCCGCCGGATCCCAAGGTAAGGGTAAACCCCTTACCAAATATAAGGTAGCCCCCTTTCAAATGTCATGAGGCCGGGCTAACCCCCGCCGAATCCCGAAGTAAGGGTAAACCCCTTACCAAATATAAAGTAGACCTATTTCAAAGGTCACGAGGCCGGGCTAATTTCCGCCGGATCCCGAGGTAAGGGTAAACCCCTTACCGAATATTAAGGTAGACCCCTTTCAAAAGTCATGAGACAGGGCTAACCCCCGCCGGATCCCGAGGTGAGGGAAAACCCCTTACTGGATGTAAACACTTCAATTTGCACGAAAATAATTGATTTTTAAACTTTGCAGCTTCTGGAGGCTTGAGCTTGGCATCTTTTTATCCTAAATCTTAATTCTCATTCACAAATCCATCTGAGCCAAAATTCTCACTGAAATCCCAAAAAATCATGAAATTATCAAAATACCCTCAGTGGACCCATGTGCTTCATAATTCACCAAAATCTATTTTTGGCAGCATAATTGAATTCTAAGCTGAAAACACATTCCAACGAGTATATTATCACCTAGTTTCGAGATCCTAAGGAAAAATGACACCCTAATGTTATTTTGGGTCAAATTTGGGACTTCTGGACATCGAAAAAATACTCCGACTCCGGATTTGATCTTTTCATGAAAAATTCTCCAAATGGTTATAATTTGGTCAAGTATGAAGTTGGTGGTGAGAGGGGTATTTTCGGTAAATATTTATAATGAGTTTCAAATAATTAAAAAGAGAGATTAAATAAGATTAGGTTAGATTAATTGAGATTAGATTGAGATTCATTTTGAAGCACTTTAGAAGATTATGTTAGATTAGCTTTGATTAAAAAATTAAATTAGGATTAAAGTTAAATTAGGATTAGAATTAAACTAGGATTAAAATTGGATTAGGATTTGAAAGTTGAATTAATTGAAACAAATAATAAAAAAAGGGGAAGTTTGTGAGATTAAAGGAAAAGAGAGAGAGGGTGTGAAATGAAATTAAGAAGAAATAATCTTCTTCTTCCTCACGTTTTCTGTTATATTCACGGAAGAGAGAGAAAGTGGTTTGAAGGAGAAAATGGATAAACCTTGAAGATGATTGAGATTAGAAAAAAATTAGGGATAAGGAGAAAGAAGAGAAAGGATTAGAAAGAGACAAACGAAATAGGGAAGGAGAGATTTAGAGGATAAACAATTGCAGAAGATAACAATGAGAGGATCTTCGGATGGGATCAAAGGGGAAATCAACTGAAGATTAGGAGGAGATCAACGATTGAAAATGGATAAAAACAAGGTTAAAAGGAGAGGTTCGGATGAGAAAATGAGGAGTAAAAAAAATTTGTGAAGAAATACAAGCAAAACCAACGTCTGAAAGGCCCCTTCTCTGCACCTGTTTTTTTCCTGCAAAAACAGCCCCATTCTCCAGCCAAAACCAGCCCAGTTCAGGCCACAAACCTCCCTATGTTTTTATCCATTTTCAGGCCATAAACCTCCCTCTGTTTTGATCCGTTTACAGGCCACAAACTAGCCCCAAAACAGCCCCTATTTTGATCCATTTTCAGGCCATAAACCTCCCTCTGTTTTGATTCGTTTTCAGGCCTCAAACTAGCCCCAAAACAGCCCCTATTTTGATCCATTTTCAGGCCAGAAACCTCCCTCTGTTTTGATCCGTTTTCAGGCCTCAAACTAGCCCCAAAACAGCCCCTGTTTTGATCCATTTTCAGGCCACAAAACAGCCCATGTTTTGACCCGTTTTCAGGCAAAAACAAGCTCCGTTCGTCCCTTGCTCCGGCCAAAACCAGCAACAACTTCCACAGCCTCGGTTCTGGTCTGTTCTCCGGTCAAACACTCCCCTTCTTTCGTCCCTGTTTTGCAGTCCGGCCAGATCCAAACGACCATCTATTCGTTCTTTGGCCACTAACTTTCTTCTCGGTCCGTTAAACGCGACCTGAAAGATCCGAGTTGCCGTTGTCGCTCCAAGCAAAGCCAATCCAGAATTTCAAAGGTCAGGAAACGCGACCCAGCTATTACAGGTATTTTAATTTTAATTTTATTTAATTATTTATTTATTTTTATTATGATCAGATATATATTGAATACATGCCAAGGGAAACTTTGTTTTGATGAATCTGGTTAACGTATGTTTATAGCATTTTCGGTTTGGGTGGATTTTAGTAATTTTTGTGCAAATTTTTATAGATTTAATATCTTGAATAATCAAATGCTTCCTTAAATTTTCATTTATTTTCTATAATTAGTTTAGAAGGATTAGGATTAGTTTTATTTTAATATTTTTAGTTTTTAAGAACTTAGACATGGATATTGATTTAAGATTTTTTTCTTTTTATTTACTCTTATTCTATTTAGTTATTTCTAGATTTTATTGTTTTAGAACTGGATATATTTTATTATTAATTATGCACTTAGGAATTTTTAGAATTTCTTATATTATTATTATTAGTATTATTATTATTACTCTTTTAAGATTAGGTTTTTTTAAACTTATTTATTTAGGATTAGATTAGTTTTGAGATCATTAAGTTTTATGATATCTTGATTTGTATTTTCATATTTATTTTTTAGATGTTTTTAGGTCACTTCAAGTATCTTAAGTTTTTTAGATTTTTTTTTCCTATCCTAAGGTATTTTATATTTAGGATTTAAATAGTATTATTTATTTTTGATTTTAGATCTTTAGAGACTTTCTAGGTTTGTTTTATTATTTTAATATTTTAATTTAATGTAGTGACCCTAACCCAGATTTAATAGTTAATTTATAATTAAGTGATTTAACCATTCTAATTATTTATGTTCTGAGTTATATATAGGTTTTCATTGGATTTTTCGTAAGTCTTCTATTGGGAAATTTTGAGTTTATGAATTCTTAATGAACTCCATATCTGAAATTCTGCAAATACTGTTTTAACGGTTTGATTTTGATTGACATATTTTGCGTTGATATATAAATCTATTATTATATTTTTGTATACCAAAACGAGGTAGGAAATATTTAGAAGTGTTTAGAACACATTCTATGTGGGTTTGGTTGAGGAAACTCCCAAATTTCCCCGAAAATATGTAGGTTCGGAATTCTGTGCTGAACCGACCTACTGACTTGCGATTAGATTTAGACTATGATAACATTCGAATGTAGATGAGGCCATTAGAAATTAAGTTGTAGGTATAGTTCTTAGCTTTCCAACGGGATAAATATCACCTCAATCGGACCTATATTGAAGGAGTTATGGTCATTTTAATAGAACATCATCGGTGCTGAAATTCTGGATTTCGTGCGATCGAGCGCAAATGACGATCGATCACAAATGTCGATCGAGCGACTAATGCGATCGATCGAAATGAACTTAATCTAGTGGGCTTATGGCCTAATGTTGGGGTTAAGTTGTACTAGATAAAACTTTGAAGGAGTATAGTGTAATTAACAAAACTAAAACTTAGTAGAATTAGAAGTAGACGATTTAAACCATTAGATTAATATTGATTAAAAGGTATTAGTTCTTCTAGAAAGGTTCTAATTTAAGGTAGAAGGGAATTAGAGTTCCTAATTAGATTTGGATGGAGATAAATAATTTAGATTAGTTAGAACTAGATTAGAATGTTTCTAATTGGGTACGGATATGTAGAGATAAGGTTTGTAACTAATTTGGGAAAATGAGAGATCATGTATAGCAAGAAGTAAGAGGGATTTAGGGCTTTGGCTGAGAGAAAAGGAGAGAAAAATGTTTGTGGTAGCTGGGTTTGAGATTTGGAGAATAAGAAGAAGAAGTAAAGAAGACGAAAAGCTGAAAATAAGAACAAAGTAGGAACAAAGAGAATATAAGGTAAGTTGTACAATCTGTAAATTTCTCTTGAGTTTTGTTTGAGATCATTAAAGTGTGATATTATGTTTATTATTAATATCGTTTTGATACTATTTGATCATGTCCAGATCTGAATCCATGTTAGATTTGCATCTCGTTCTCTTATGATCTATTGTGTTATGTTTATTACATTAGATTGATT
>JAUPMG010053936.1:0-13781 GCA_031762675.1 Pachysandra terminalis | reverse complement strand
TATGATATGAGGTTATGAATGAATGAAATTCAAATGCTCTAACATGCTCAATCAAAGAATGCAATATGATGTGCAGATATGCCTATGTTTAGATGTCGTTCCAAGTGTCCTTGGTAATCAATCCACAACTTTGGAAACTATGTTCCAAAGGCATCCGACAGCCCCTCTTACCGATTCGGGCACTATCCCATGGTTCGGTAGCAATCATCTCATCACTCAATCAACCACGGATCAAGTTCCCTTTTTGTAGGACTTCCAACCTACAGAGAATAGGCAACCCCCAAATATTTCCATCAAGGCACACTTCCATTTCACCTAATCATAGTATGAATGCCTACCCTAGGAAATAATAATTGATAGATTCCCGTGAAAGCTGCTCATGTGGCCATACACGCAAACAATCCATTGGAATACATCATAAGCACTCCAATGATGCAACATTAACAATATTAGGATCTTACTGATAATGTCCAAAGGCTACTTATCCACGTGCCCATACACGTCGATAAACCTTTAGAAACGATCACAAACATTCTATAGTCGATTAAATCAAACTTACCATTCTAACCACCTAATGTCAATCCAAAGTGTTAGAGTCTCAACTCTAATAAAAAATTGTGTTCATAGATTAATTTGGAAAGATTAGAACCAAATCCCCAGATAGCTAGTCATAAGGATCTATCTAACCTCCCAAGTCAATCCTAGAACATAGTCAAGTCTCTAGTACTCTAATCTAACTTAGGATGCGGAATCCTAATATTGGACAGGAATGGGAGCATTCAGTCTTGTAGGCCCACATCCAACACATCTATCTCATTTCAACCACACAACCTCACAATTAGGCTCAAAGCCCCAACACGAATCATACTCATCACATTAGGCACATTGCCCCAATGCACTAGGCTCATAGCCTTACATTCATTATCGCAGATCACTATGGACTCCACTTTGCTTCCCAAACCTTCCATGACTCATAAAACATATCATACAATGATAAGCAATTCAAAACCTCAATACAGGTGCACACTGGAAACATGCGCTTGATCGCATTTCCGCTCGATCGCATTTCCGATCGATCTCACATCTCGGATTGATCGACTGTGCAACCGAACCCAGAAATCTACGATCTGTTGATTCGTTCATCCGTTTTCTTGTATCAAATCAATATGAAATCTGTTCTAAAACATTTTAACTCACAAATCTAACATCCAGGAGCCCAAAACAATACATTTCTAACATCATACTTAGATCAAACAAATACAATCCATGAACATCAACAATCACGTATCTATGTACTGCTACTCGTACATTCATCTTCTTATAATTCATAGATCATACAAAACATCACATGCATTCAGAAAATCAAGATTTATTAACCACACAAGCATTATGAAAATCATCCAAATAATCTACTTACCTGATGGATAATCAACTTGAAGGTTTGAATACAAATCAATGCTCCAAAATCTTCAGCTAGGTTGACGATTTCTCTGCAAAACACCTAAGTAAGCTTCAGCCGTTTACTATTTTCCCACACACCAACGAACAACCACCCTCTTTCTGATTTTGTTTAATAAGTTAGATGGAGATTAGGGTTAGCAACCCTAATCCCACTTAACCCCTTCTCAATCCTTATTCCCACATAAACCCCATAATTTAACTATTTACTTTTAGACCCATCTTTAACCAACTTGGCTTTATACGAATACACCCCTACTAATTAATTAAACTAATTAAATGCTAAACAATATTAATAACTTAAAAGAACCCGGGGAAAATTCTCTTAAGGATTCGGGTCATTACAAAAATACAGAGGAAAAAACAAGAGAAAAAGCTAGAAAAACAATAAAGATTGGAGAGGATTAAACTTGAAGAATCTGGTTCTGTTGTGACCAGGGGTTCCCTCAGAAAAACTGTTAGATGATCAGTTTGTGAATGTGTAATATTAGAGGTCTGAGCGACCTCTCTAAACAAACAGAAATGAAGAAGTTTATTGCTACAAATAATATTAGTATTATGGGCATAGCTGAAACTAGAGTGTGAAGTGTGAAGGCTGATAGAATTGTTTGTTTTATCGCTCCTCTGTGGGAGCATAGTTTTAACTACTCTGAATCTACTAGAGGGAGACTTTGGCTTTTGTGGAATGGCAGTTTGGTTATTGTGGTTATACTATCCAAATGTGATCAAATGATTCATACTAAGATTACCATCCGCTCTTCGGGGATTGAGTACTTTTCCACCTTTGTTTATGGGTGCAACGAAATTATGGAAAGAAGAAGACTCTAGCATCATGCTTGTCAAGTGGGGCATATGGGTCCTTGGCTTATGATTGGTGATTTTAATGTTGTTAGGTTTCCTAACGAGAAATGGTGGGCGGCCTATTGACTATAATGCTTCCTAAGAATTTAATGAGATGATTGACACTTTGGGGTTGAGAGATATGAGTACCAAAGAGTGTTTCATTACTTGGTCAAATAAATCGGATGGTGGTTTGTGCATTAGATCCAAAATTGATAGAGCCTTAGTCAATCATGCCTGGCTAGATACTTTCAATGCTGCTGCTGTGGATTTCCCTCCCCCGGTATATCTGATCATGCTCCTGCCCTTGTGACTCTATTTGAGGACAAGGCTAAGCATAGAGTGACATTTAAATTTTATAATTTTTGGCTTAAAGAACCAGGATTTATGGACATGTTAATGATTCTTGGAAGGAGAGGGTGTGTGGGACAGCTTTGTTCTCTTTTGCTTCTAAGCTGAAAAGACCGAAAGTTAGGTTTAAGCAATGGAGTAGGTCTTCTTTCTCGAATCTGGGAATGGAGGTGGAGATGGCTAGAAGTGAGTTGACTAGCATCCAATCCTCTAACTTGAGCATAAATGCTTCTGTTATGAGTGAGAATGTGGTTGTTCAGAAATTTAAATTGATGAGTGATAAGGTGGAAGCTATTAGAAGGCAAAAATCTAGGAATCAATGACTTTCCTTGGGCGACAACAACACTGCCTTCTTCTATAGATCTCTCATTGGTAACAGGGCTAGAAATAAGATTGTTGTAGTTCATAACAGCAATTGGGAGCGAATTACTGATATCAACTTGATTGAACAACAATTTCTCAATTATTATTACAATCTGTTGGGTACTGCTGGGAACTATCACGATGATTGGATTTGTGATCTGGGGGCAGAATTATCTAGGGATCAAACTGATATGCTTGATAAGGAGGTTACTGCTGAGGAGATTAAGAACTCATTGTTTAGCATCCATGGTGACAAAGCCCCGGGGCGTGATGGTTTCACTGCTTGTTTCTTTAAGCACTGTTGGGAGGTGGTGGGTACTGATTTTGTGGCAGCTGTTTTGGATTTTTTTAGCAGGGGATGATGCTGAAACAGACCAATCATGCTCTAATTACCTTGATCCCTAAGAAGGAGGTGGCCTCTGTGGTTAAAGACTATAGACCTATCTTTTGCTGCAATGTTACCTACAAATGTATTGCTAAGGTTATGGCGAATAGATTGAAGAATGTTCTCACTCTCCTTGTGGGTGATTACCAGTCTGCTTTCATCCCGGGGAGGAGGATTAGTGAAAACATTCTACTTGCCCACGAACTTCTTCATGATTACCACCGTGACAATGGGGATCCCAGATGCACTGTGAAAATAGATTGTTACAAAGCTTGCGATTCCGTGAAGTGGGAGTTTATATTGGAAGCTTTGAGGAGATGGGGATTTTCTGAGCGTTTTGTTGGATGGATTAAGCAATGTATTACCACCACCTCGTATTCCCTTACTATCAATGGGAACTCTGTGAGATTCTTCTAAGGTCAGAAGGGATTGAGACAAGGTGATCCTCGTTCCCCATACCTATTTGTGCTTGTCATAGAGGTGCTAGCCAGATATTTTAAATCCTTTGCCAGCTTGTATGGATTTCTTCCTCATCCGATGTGTGGGGATTTGAGCATTAGTTTGATCAGTTTCGCTAATGATCTGTTTGTGTTCTCTAAATCTGAATCTACTACTATTGAATTTATCCGTAAGGCGTTGGATTGGTTCAATGATGTTGCTGGTCTCAAAGCTAATGTTACTAAGAGTGAGATTATTATGGCAGTTGTTGCGGACTAGACCAAAAGGGAACTTCTTCAGATTATGGGGTTCAATGAAGGCAAGTTTCCTATGAAGTATTTGGGCATCCCTCTTATTGCTAAGAAGCTACAAATTAAAGATTGCATTCCTCTTCTTAATAGAGTTGAAAGGAGATTTAAAGGGTGGAAAGGCAAGACACTTTCGTATGCTGGTAGGCTTGAACTGGTTAAATCCGTGATATTTAGCATTCAGTTCTATTGGTTATCTGTTTTCATTGTTCCAAAGAAAATCATCAGAACCATTGAGAGGCTGTGCTCTAGATTTATCTGGGTTGGCCACGAGGAGGGGAAAAAGATTCATCATGTAGCTTGGGAGAAGTTGTGCTGCCCAAAAAGTGAAGGTGGGTTGGGTCTCTTTCATATTGGAAATTGGAATCAAGTTGCTATTATGAGGTTCGCTTGGCTAATTCTTAGTAAAGCCAGATCTATCTGGGTCTCTTGGGTGTGGCATCATCTCATCAAGAATAGAAATTTCTGATCATTACGTATTCCTCATAACTGCTCTTGGAGCTAGAGGAAGATCCTTGAAGCAGAAATATGGTTATTTCTTTGGTGGAGTTCCACATTGCTAATGGAAAGGATACCTGGTTTTGGTGGGATCCTTGGCATGTTATGGGTCCTCTATTAAACACATTTACTCGCAGGCAGATCCACAATGATGGTTGGAGTATCAATGACCGTGTGGAGAAGCTTATTATTGGATCCAATTGGTGTATCCCTAACAACAATGGTATTCTTGATGATATTTGGGATCAGTTACATCTAACTCCAATTAGACCATCCGTTGCGACTGATAAGGTTAGATGAAAACCTTCTAAGACTGGCACATTCAACATTCATGATACTTGGGAGGCTACTAGACTCAGACAATGCGTGGTTGCATTGCATCAACTGGTGTGGTTCAAGAGTAATATTCCAAGGCAATCCTTTATTGCTTGATTGGCTGCTCAATCTCATCTTCTTACTAAGGACAGGCTGCCACAATTCGGCATGGCTATAAATCAAAGCTGTGTTCTCTGTAGGAGATGTGGTGAGGGTCATGAGCACCTATTTTTTGAATGTTGCTTTTCACGTAAAGTTTGGAGCTAGATACTGAGAAAGTGCTCGTTGGCTAGGGAACCGATGCCTTGGAGCTTGGAATTAATGAAATGTAGTGAGCAATTTGTTGGAGAAGGTCTGGCCTGCTAGGTTAGAAAGCTTTGCTTCAATGCCACCGTTTACTATATTTGGAAGGAAAGAAACCTTAGAATATTTCAGAACAACTTCTCTCCTTGGTAAAGTGTGGCTAGAAACATAAGCAATATTGTTTATCTACGCCTCCTCAGGAGTAATTCAGTTGTACATGATAATGCCTTAAACAGAGATATGTGTGATAAATGGGGCTACAATGCAAAGTTCAAAACCCATCAACGTGTTGGTGGTAACCTTGGCTGATCTGCCTCTCTTGGAAATGTTCTGGGGCGAGGTGTGCCTTGTTGTTCCTGGTGTTGCTGGTGGTTGTTCTTGCCTTTATTGGGTCAGTTGTTGCTACTCTGACTGGCGTGTTCTGGGTGTTCCCCTGTTGCTGGTTGACGGCTAGTTATGTTCAGTTGGTGCTTTGCTTGGGCTATTCGTTGTTGCTGGTGCTATTCTTTGTAGCACGGGAGTTTCGTAGCCTCTTATTTTGTTTGACATTCTAAGATGTTTGCTTGCTCACCTTTTTCTTATTTTTGCTTGGTTGTTATGTCCTACTGGACTGACTTGTATGAAATTTACTGCTGATCTTTCTTTTATCAATAAACCCAGAATTTACCAGTTCCAAAAAAAAAAAAATGAAGATCAAAGCATGTAGGATCGTGCAAACATTAAGAAATAAACATGTAAACATTACAAACAATCAAAAGACATAGAAAACCTAACACAACATCAGGATAAGTCTCATAAAAAGTCATACTCAAAGTTTATGAAAATTCTAGGTTGCCTCCTTAAGTTGGTTTCTTGTCCTCTTTAGTTGTTCTACACCTTTTTTCCTTTGCTATAGGGTTCATGAAGGCTAGATCTCTTCTCCCAATTGCTATTAATGTTTTTGGCTGTTCTCCTATGTCTGGATCCTATTAAAACTCTTATTTTAATAATATTAGGTGAGAAAAACTGACTAGAGTTGTAGTGCAACTAGGAACCTACTATTTTTTCTCCTATTAGATCTCCTAGAGCCTGATTTTTAGAAAACCTTATCTCTCCATAATTTTTAAGTCTTCTAGAGTCTATTTTAATCATTTGGGCCTCAAGGAGATTCCTTAGGTCCAATTACCCACTTAACTTAAGGCCATAACAAATTAATTAAGCCCAATTCCTTTAAATTAAGCTCAAAACTAATTAATTAAGTCCGATGCTAATTAATTAAGCCCAAACCATGGATTATGTTCTTGTGTTTGCTTATGTAGAGTCCTCATGCAAATCATCCAATTGGAAATTCATGTTTTATTTATAAAAAAAATCAGCTGCTATAGATAGAGTAGTTGAGAAAACTTAGAAGGCAACTCTTGAAGCAACATCGGTCCGGACTTGAGCATCTCCCTTCGTCAGGTCGTAGTTGTAGCCTACCTTTCACTTCTTTTTGACCAGCTCTCACATTCTCGATAAAAGCAATGTCTCGGGAACAGTCATATTATAGCGGTTAGACTCGGGTCGAATTTGACTATCTTTACCCTGAGACACGTTGGAGAACACGTGAGCATCTTCGATCTACGTGGATACACCAAAACCCCTCCTACATTAAATGGCGACTCCACTGAGTAATTAGATCATTCAAACCAAGTGTTATGCAAAGAGATAAGTTCATTTTTATTTCTTTGACATTTGTGAGAAATTAAGTATAACCTATTTCTGAAAATGGTGAGTGAACTTGGGCAACGACGAATGCGTTCTTAGGCTATTTGGCTTAGGCAACCGTAGATTAATGTAGTTGTTACCATGTTAATGAGAGGAATCAATGTATTGCAGTTACAAATGAGAAGGATGGTGACACTTTCACCATCCTAGAGATTCCTTTGGCCTATATAAAGCCTACGAGGCTTAGGCCAAAGGGAGAACAAATGTTTGAGCGAGAATACTTTTACCATTTCTCATTGTACTTCACACTTAGCTCCATATTTAGGAGATCTTCGTAGAGATTCTTCGATATACTTGAGAGATAGAGAGATAGAATAGTTGAGAATGCAACTCTTGAGTTAAGGAAATCTTCGTAGAGGTTCTTCGATATATTTGAGAGATAGAGTAGTTGAGAAGACTTAGAAGGAAACTCTTTAGGGGGCATTGATCCGGACTTGAGTATCTTCCTTCATCGAGTTGTAACCGTAGCTTATCTTCCACATTTTCTTGACCAAAACTCCTCCATTCTCGATACGAGCAACATTTCGAAAACAACCGTATCATAGCGGTTTAGGTCCGGGGCGGATCTGACTATTTCGACCTTGTGACACTGGGAGAACACGGGAGTATATTTGATCTACGTGGATAGTGTGTTCACCAAAATCCCACCTATATATATACATATATACATTATATATTGTGTTAAATAAAATAGTATTGATGTTGGGTCTCCTATTATCTTTCTAATTCTACCCAAAATGACAATTCAAATACATTGTGGAGCCATTGATATTTTCTTTTATATTTTTTCAAGAAATATAAATAAATAAAAAGTTAGGCAATGAAATAGCCTGAATCCAGCCCAAACCCAATAAATTGAGTTCAGACTAGGTTTAGATCTACTAGGTTTGGGTTCAGTTTTACTAGGACTTGACTCGGGTCAACTAATTTTAGTTTGGACCCAATTCGAGTTGGTTGGAGCCCAATCCAATCCGCCTTACTTACAACTAAGGGTGCAACTCAATTCAGTTTGGGTCGATTTGACTTTAACTCAACCCCAAACCGACCTCCTTGAAGGTCAACCCAAACCCAACCCAACCCGATTTGAAACTCAAACACCAAAACGATTTGATTTTATAAACCCAACCCAACCCAAACTGCAATTTCGAGTTGGTTGGGGTCGGGTTAATTCAGGTTGATAAAGCATATTCAAAGCTTGAGTCATATATTTGGACTTAAACCAACCTGAACAATGTGGAAATACTTTAAAAATCAAATCTAACTTACCCAATACATTCAACTGCACAAAGCAATTGATAAACCCCTAAATCTTGATAAACCCCTAAATTTTTTTTTTTTAATTTTATTTTTGATAAACCCCTAAATTTTGAAATACTTCTATTATATATACACACACACACACATATATATATATATATATATATATATATATTATTAAGCAGGTTAATTTGTTCTGGGTTTCGTATTGGGTCAAGTTATCCGAAACCCTAACCCAAAACGAACTGAACTAGTTCGGGTTTCGTATTGGGTCAAGTTATCCGAAACCCTAACCCAAAACGAACCGAACTAGTTCGGTTTAGCTTTTTTCAAACCAAAATCGATACAAATTGATGATATAAAGCCCAACCTAAAATCGGGTTGGGTTCGGGTTAGCTCGAACCCAGATACACCCTACTTATAGTGGAGCTTTGAACTCTCTCGCCTTAATCATACGTGAGCAGTCTCTTCTCTCTTTGTTCCGCAGCCTCAAGAGCAAATAGCCTCCTCTCCTCTCCTCTCGCTGTCTATTCTGCTGAATCCATGGCCATCGGCAGATGACGCATTTGATTTAGGAATCCTTATTTCATTATCGCAATGTTCGAAGGGCTTGTTCGGCAGCTGCTGCTAGGTTACCTCGGCCGATACGTCAAAGACATCCAGAAAGAGCAACTCAAGATCACATTATGGAATGGTACACAGAGAAATTTTTTCTACTCTCTCTTTCTTTGAACTGATTTAGGCCATTAAGATGATATTAATTAGATAATAGTTTTTTTTTTTTTTTGAATAATGATAGCGTAAATCAAGTAATAAATGAAGGGACAGGTTGGGGTTTGGAGATAAGTTTTGCATCTAACTGGTATTCAAACGATCCATTTCTAAAATTTTCAAAATAGTATTTAAGGATAGTTTCCATTGCTCAGTGTTTGTGGTTTAATTCTCAATATATGATTCTGAACTCTAATTTGCTGGTGAGCATATACTCTGCTTTATTCTGTTTTGGCATTTTCCCTTTGTCATGTATGGAGCTTGGTAGTTAGTAATTATTTTTTGTGTTGCCAATTTGAGTCAATTGAACATTTCTCTTGACCCAATACTCGAGTTGATGCCGATGATCCAGATAGGTTAAGGGGGCTCTTACACTTACATACACAGCTTTATATCTCAAAGGAAGACCTTAAATTTGGCGTTAGGAATTTGCAAGGGGTAACGTTGACAGTGGTCAAGTTGAATGGATTGAGACTCGAGAGACAATTTAAGGAAGAGGAAATCGAGCAGCTATTTGCGAGTTGGATAGTGACAAGGCACCTGTTCCTGATGGTTTTGTGATAACTTTTTTTTTCCAGGATTGTATGCTGGCCTTTAGATATTTTTTTGAGAGCGAGTAACTAAAAGGTAAATAATGCTACATTCTTGTTGCTGATCCCAAAGAAAATTGACGAGGGAGATTAAGGACTTTAGGCCAGTTTGTATAATATCATTGCTAAGGTCTTCTCCCTTAGGCTTAAATTTGTGTTGCGGTCAATTGTTTCCAAGCATCAGAGAGCCATCGTCTGATGTAGGTAAATTTTAGATAACAATCTGATAGCTAACAACTGCATGGAGGAAAGATTTTGGTATGAGGAAGTGGTCTTATGTGCAAATTGAACTTAGAAAGCTTTTGGTAAAGTCTAGTGGGAGTTTTTAGATATGTTTCTTGCGTCGAAAGGCTTTGGATCTAGATGGTGCAAGTGGTTCTTGTGGTGCTTTAGAAATGTTTCTTTCTCCTTTATTTTGAATGTGAGTGTTTGAGGTGAGTCTTTCTTATCTAGGAACTTCGTTAAGGGGACCCTCCTCTTTCCTTAGTCTTTACCTTGGTGAGTGATGTTTTGAGCCTCTTCTTCTTTAGATTTGAGGGGAGGTTTTATTATAAGTTCTAATAGAGTCTCTATGATGTAGCAACAATAGTAGCCCAAGGATATGAAAAGGAAGTTCAATAGCGCCGAGTTTCATTTTGGCTAGAAACTCGGTGCTTTTGGGTAAGTGGTTATGGAGATTTTGCACAGATAAAAATGCTCTTTGGTATAAAGTGATTGCTAGTAAGTATGAGGTTCATGATAACGGGTGGGATGTCAACCAAAATTCCAAAATGCATAGTTTGAGTCAAATTTTTTTCTTGATCAGTAAGTAAGGGGTTTTATTTATAGAGGAAAAGTAGTTGCCCATTGACACGAACAATATACGTAGGGCTGCAAAGCAACAAAAGGTCTACATCATAGGAATTCACCCTTGCCCAGTACCCAGTCTACAAAGTCAGTATAGGCAAAGTCTTTGAAAGCCTCCTTGGGCGCCATCCATTTGAAAAGAGTATGTAGAATGGATTTTTTAAGGGTTTCCATCTTTTTCACTTTGTTATCAAATATTTTTCTGTTTCTCTCTAACCATATGGACCAGCAAATCGCGAAAGGGCTAGCTGACCAAAGTAGTTCTGCTCTCCCCTTGCCTTTTCTCCAACCCCAAGACGATAAGATGTCTTTCACTGAATTTGTCTGAACCAATGGAGTCTTGAATTTTTGTAAAAGGTATGACCAGATATTTGAAACTAAACTGCAATGAATGAGGAGATGCTCCACAGATTCCTGATCTGATTTGCACATAATGCATCTGTTTGGGAAAATTGTTCAGTATGTACATGTCAGAATTGCAGCCTACCATGCATAATTATGTTGTTTTTTATCAAGTCCGTGAAAATTTGTGGTCTCTAGATATCAGAAGAGCATTTATTTAGTATGCTTCATGCTAATCCTTTGGTGAACAAGACATTTTCTGAATTAGTAGGTTGTTGACTGGGTATAGAAAAGGAATAATACCTTGATAATCTACTCTTGGCCAATTCAAGACAATTTGTTGAGTACTTAGTCATATACTCATATCACTAATATTATGTTATAACTTATGTAGATGTCATGCTATATGGTATATTTTTGGACTTTCACATTCTTTCCAAAGTTGTGGGTTGAAAGATTGATCACCGTCAGTTGAGTTTTTGTTTGATCCTCCCTTTGTCCTTAGTCTTTTTTGTATGTGATTATTGAAGCTGTATCTATATATATATATATATATATATATTTATATTTATTTTTAAATTGTTTTAAATTTACACATCTGATAGTGTCGACAAAAAGTAGGTAGAAAATGTGGAAAGAAGTGAAATTTCTATTATGAGAGACGTGTGAAGTTAAATTTAAATTTGACGTTCAAGTCAATGTTTCTTTTGTGCAGAGGAAATATTATTGGAGAATGTAGAGCTAATCCTTGAAGCTTTCGGCTATCTCCAGTTGCCTTTTGCATTAAGGCAAGGTATTGTGATCCAATTAGTAACTTTTCTTTTGACAAATTTGAAATCCTTACCAAGAAGATTCTGTGGTGATAAAAGAATGCTTAAATGCACATGTTTCTCTATTAAAAGAAGGGGTATACATTTTTTACATTTCATCTCCTTTAACTTGAAATAGAGGTAAAATTACTTCTTGGAATATAAAATTTCTGTTTAGTGTCCCAATATTTGTTCTGTCTTACATTAAATAATAGCTGATAACATGAATGATTCTTGTATTTGCATCTTACTTTTCGGTGTCTTGCTTTATGGATTGGAAACTAAGTTAGGATTTGGGGTTGACTTCTTTCCAATACTAACGTTGTTTACAAGATTTTCCATGTCGATGTCACCTGGCATGCTGCTAGGTTGACCTATCTATATGTCGGTTACATGTCGACATTAGGAAAAAAGAAAGGGGAAATTTGGGGGAAATGTAGGGTTTTGATTGTTTTTTTCCCCCAAGTTTTAAACAACTCTAATTAGTGCTTAAATACATCATAATACATCAAAATATGCAAAAAACATTGCCGACATATCAAGGGACATTGCTTGAGGGGAGGGGTTCACCTACTTGCTGTGGGTGTGCGAGCTATGTTAAAATTGATGTAATGTGATCTACTTAAGCTATAACATCATATATTTACACATCTCACAACTAAAAGTAATGAAAATAAGCAAATAAGATACATACCATACCAATTTAGTCAATCATAAATTAAATAACAAACTGAATAATTAAACAGTTTCATAATTAATATTTACTAACATACAATATTTATTTCACTTTATTGCTTTGAAGTCGTTTATACTCTTAGGGGACCTGTTAGGGAGATTTAAAGATATTGGGAGGATCTCCTTAATGGAGAATGGTTTGAGGAGGGTCGAAATATGGGTTAAAAAGACATTGGTGAGGAAGATCCCTAGACTTATTGCCCTCTGGGATGGGTCGTCCTGCTATGGGGTGTTTGTTTCGATCCCAGTGAGTATTCTGGTAGCTTCTGGTGTTGTTCTTTGCGAGGGGCGAAGTGGGGAAGATCTACGGCCTGACATTCCTTGAGCACGTGTCGTGGATAGAGTGGAGAATGGGTTGGGAGTTGGTGTTCAACGTACGACGAGTGGGCCCATTCCCAAGGGGTCTGATTTGAATTCAAACCTCCCCTTTGTGTGGGCTTGGCCTTGCCCTTGGGCTTTGCTCACGGGACTTAGTTCAAGATAGAGTTCCGGATGTTGCTTCTGGGCCATTCTCGGCCCATACGAGTGGGCCCCGTCCCACTTCTAGGAGCTTCAGTAGATCGTGATCCCTAAATCGAGCTGGTAGGAGATCCTCTTGCACTAAAGGTCGTGATATGAATACGGCTTATAACAAATCTTTCTCTCAAAGTCGTTCTCTTGAGAGGGGAAGGGTTTCGATTTCTGAAGACTTGGAGTCTCTGATTAGCAGGAAAGTGGATGAGATGCTGAATCTCAAGCTGAAGGAAATCTATAGAGAGGATGTAGTACAATATAATGTGACGCTAGGGAAAGTGAAAATGTGTTATCGTTGGTTTCTTAAACGAAGCTGAACGAAGATGCTTACATTGACTCCAGAGGTGGGTTCTGTCCCGAGTGGTGTTTTGGCGTCTCCGGAAAGCCTTCACATCAATTTCCTTAACTTGGGCGTTATGGTGGGTGGCGGCTTGAGTTCCCCCTCCCATGATATGGTAGAGGATGCGGTGAACCTTTGTCAGGTCTTGACTTCCCTATTTCTGATTCAACGACAGTAGATGGCCTTATGGCTGAATTTAATGTATTGAGTTGTGAAATTGAAGCTTCTTTAAAGGGGTGTGAACTGTTGGGGAATTCTTCGTCCTGGCTTCACGGTGGGTGTGCGAACAACATCAATGTTGATCCATCTGTTTTCTCTTCATCTCCAAGTGCTAAAGACATGACTGGTGGTGATGAGGCTTTTCTTTCTTCTCCTCAGAATTTCTGTTGTGATGGTTCCAGATTCAGGGGGATAGATGTTGTCAGCAATCGTTCGAGTCAGTTGAATGGTAATCCTAGTATCCCTCCCTTCATTCAGTTCAGCCCTTCGATGTCACACCGAGTATCCAAATCCAAAGAGGTAAATACAAATACAGGTAAGCTTGATTTTATGCGTTGTCTGTTGATTGATTTT
>JAUPMG010053915.1:0-13781 GCA_031762675.1 Pachysandra terminalis | reverse complement strand
GCATATATATATATATATATATATATATATATATATATATATCATGATAGAATATATATATATGGGTGAGGACCTGATGACATATACATATATCAGGATAGAATGTATGTATATGATGTGAGTAATCTGTTGGAAATTGTGAGCTGGAATGTGGCACGGGAGAGAGTTCTGAGAGATGCCCCAGATGCGTTCCCGAGATCAAAAATGACGGTGGGACAAGAGAATCCCATCGATTTAAAGGCCCTAAAACTATGTTGTACACAGAATCTTCTGAGCTTGCCGTTAGCTTGCGATTAATTCAGTTATGCATTGGTTTTGTATGTGATCGGGAAGTTTTGATTTGGAATGCATGTTTGGATTTGAACGCAATTTCTATCTTTTCTCGTAAGTTGTATTCGACAGTGTAGTTCTGTTATCGAGATTCAGATCTTGTACGTGATGATGTGTAGAGAAGGGGTGAGAATTGCATTCTTGAACTTTAGGGGATTACCCATGGATTTATGAGGTATACCCTGGAGTTTGGATGTGAGTGGTACAGAGCATAGAAATTATTTTTTTTTTGTTTTTACCTTGTTTGTTTGGTGCTCGTGAACACTAAGGCATGGTTGTCTGGCTAACACATCATGTCAAGTGTAGTATATATGATTGATATTTATTTGAGATATTAGGCTTACCTCTACCATCTGATTTCAGAATGGCTAGAAGAAGGGGAGTAGGTACAGCAGGTGCTAGTTCATCAGGTAATGGTGGGGAACAAAATCCTCAATCAGCAGATCTGTATCGAACTTTGGGAGAGATGGCGAACATAATGAGACAGACTCAATGTCTAAATGTAGTACAACCTCAAGAGAACCAAACAAGTAAAATCAGAGAAGTTTAAGAAATTAGGGCCTTCCATATTCAAAGGTACCATGGATCCCATGGAAGCACAAGGATGATGGACCAATTGGAATACATCTTTGAGGCCATGATGTGTGAGGATAAGGAGAAAGTAAGACTAGCTTTATTCATGTTGGAGGGAGAGGTTAGGAGATGGTGAAAACTACACTGGAGGAAATGGGAGGAGAAGAAATGATTTGGGAGAGATTCAAATATATATTCATGGAGAAATATTTTCCGAAGAGTGTGAGGAAGGACAAAAAGCTTGAATTCATGAAATTAGAATAAGTTAACATGACTGTCGCGGAGTATGAGGCGAAATGTACTGAATTGTCACAATTTGCGCCTTATGCGGTAGATACGGAGGAGAATAAGTCGTTTCTTTTTGAGAATGGACTGAAGGGGAATATCAAGTGGAATTGTTGGCAAAAGAGTTTACTAGGTATTATGACGTGGTTAACATTGCTAGGAAAGTGGACAAGAGTAACATGGATTAAATGAAGGTGCAAGATCAAAGAAAATTGGAGAGGAGCAAGGAGAAGGAGAAGCAACAAGGAAATCGATTCAAGGGGAATCAAGAACAATTTAAGAAGCAACGAGTTGAGGAGATTAGAGTGCCAGTGTATCAACATCAGTACCAACCGGTTCAAGCAGATCAGGCTTAAAACAAAGCATGTTTAAAGTGTGGACAAATGGGTCATCTTAAGAAGAATTGTCGTCTACCATCAACATTTCAAGGGTCGAGACCCCAGAATTTTCAGCCTAGACCCCTGTTTGCTCCACAACATTTCGTGCCAAGGCTGTATTATCCACAAGTTGCTCAAGGTCATGCGCCACCAATTCCAAGACAAGTACCACCACAGCAACAGCAAAACCAGCAAAGAGGACCAAGGTCCGCAGCTCCACAATATCAACCACCTCCACAACCACAGCACCAACGAGCATATCAACCACCGCGAGGTCAATTGCATGCTATCAACCAGCTTACTGACTTGGGATAAGAGAAAGTGTATGACCAGCAACTGCAGAGGGGAGTGTTAGAAAATATCCTACCTATCTTCTCTACTTCAGCTCGTGTGTTGCTTGATACCAGAGCATCATTATCATTTATATCTCGTTCATTTATGCATACCTTAGGTTTGGAGAGTATTGGACTAGATTATAATTTACTAGTGGAGAACCCTGTAAGAGGCTTCGTACCTTTAAGTAGGGTGTGCAAGTCTTGTTCTATTGTTGTGGGAGAGACTACTATGCCTAATGATTTGATAGTTTTGGACATTGAAGGATACGATGTGATCCTAGATATGGATTGGTTGACTACATATCGAGTGCAGATAGACTGTCATAGTAGGACCATCATATTTGTAATTCTTGAAGGACCATTAGTGAAGATTAAGGAGCTTAAATCAGACATGTCTGATCAGCTTGCCGCAATTGAATTGTGGGCAATGGAAGGTAAACAAGGAGTTGAGTCTATCCCTGTAGTTTGTCAATTTGGTGATGTATTCCAAAATATACCTAGATTACCGCCAAAGAGAGGGACCGAACTTTCAATCAACTTAGTTCAAGGTACTACTCCAATAGCGTTATCCACTTATAAGATGGCACCTACTGAGTTGAAGGAACTGAAGATTCAATTGGATGAGCTACTCCAACTGGGATTTATCCAACCTTGTTCATCACCTTGGAGAGCTCCAGTCCTATTTGTCAAGAAGAAGGATGCATCCCTAAGATTGGGTATCGATTACCAGCAATTGAATCGAGTCACGATGAAGAACAAGTATCCTTTGACAAGGATTGAAGATTTGTTCGACCAACTAAAGGGGGCTAAGTATTTCTCAAAAATTGATATAAGGTCAGGTTATCAACAACTTAGAATTAAGGAGGAAGATACCCCGAAATCAGCTTTCAAGACGCGATATAGTCATTGTGAATTCGTTGTTATGCCTTTTGGTTTGACAAACGCACCAGCAAGTTTTATGGACATGATGCACCGTGTGTTTCGACCTTACCTTGATTAGTTCGTATTAGTATTTGTGGACGACATTTTGATCTACTCTAAGACTCGGGAAGAACATCTTAGAGTTACACTTCAATCACTTAAGGATCATCAATTATATGCAAAGTTTGAGAAATGTGAATTCTGGAAAGAAGAGGTGAAATTCTTAGAACATGTGTCTAAGGATGGAATTTCCGTAGATCCATCTAAAGTAAAGGAAATACTGAATTGGGAAAGACCAAAGAATGTAACTGAAATCCGAAGTTTCTTGGGTTTGGCGGGATACTATAGAAGATTCATAGAAGGATTTTCCCGTATTGCCGTACCAATCACTCGTTTGACCAAAAAGGATGAAGTACCAATGAACAAAAGAGTGTGAGAAAGCATTTCAGGAACTCAAGAAGAAGTTGACAACAACTCCAGTTTTAGTTCTTCCAAGAAGTGGAGTCAAGTTTGAGATTTATGCAGATGCTTCACTATTGGGATTAGGCTGTGTTCTTATGCAAGATTGGAAGGCAATAGCTCATGCATCCAGACAATTGAAGATTCATGAGAAGAATTATCCTACACATGATTTAGAGTTGGCAGCCGTAGTTTTCGCTTTTAAGATTTGGAGATACTATCTTTATGGTAAGACATTTGAAGTATTCTCAGATAATAAGAGTTTGAAATATCTATTTTCACTTCAGTATCATCCAGGTAAAGCCAATGTTATAGTAGATGCTTTAAGCAGGAAACCTAGGAGTCTTTTGGCACAACTCTTAGTTCAAGAGTCGAAATTGTTTGAAATATTAGCAAACCTTGGAGTTAAGATAAATATCAAAGGAGCGAAGACGAAGTTGTTTACCTTGGTTATCAAACAAGATTTGAAGGAGAAGATTGTAGAAGCTCAGATAAGAGATGATTGGTTGCAAAAGCTAGCAAATGATGATCAAAAACCTGATTGGACTCGTGAAGGAGATGGGAGTAATAGATTGAAGGGAAGATTGTGTGTTCCAGAAGTTGAAAATTTAAAGAATGAAATTTTGAGGAAAGCTCATCGATCTCGGTATTCAATTCATCCAAGTGGGACTAAGATGTATAAGGATCTTAGGAGATACTATTGGTGGAGAAAAATAAAGGACATCTCAAGATTTGTTGCTCATTGTGTTGTATGCCAACATGTCAAAGTGGAACATCAAAAGCCAGGTGGGACTCTTCAACCATTACCAGTAAGAGAATGGAGGTGGGAGCACATTTCTATTGATTTTGTAACAGGATTGCCAAAAACCAGACTCAACCACGATACTCTTTGGGTGATGGTGGACCGTCTTACTAAATCAGCACATTTCATTCCTAGTCGTGCGACAGCAAGTATGGAGGATTTGGCTAGATCGTTCGTGAATGAAATTGTGAGACTTCATGGTGTACCGATCACAATTGTTTCCGATAGAGATTCCCATTTCTTTTCTTGTTTTTGGAAGAGTTTGCAGAAAACTATGGGAACCGAACTAAATTTCAGCACTGCCAATCATCCACAAACCGATGGTCAGACAGAAAGAGTTAACCAAATATTAGAGGACATGTTGACAGCTTGTATCTTAGATTTCAAGGGAAGTTGGGATGAAAACCTTCCTTTAGTGGAATTCCCATACAATAACAGCTATCAGACCAGCATTGGCATGACACCATTTGAAGCCTTATATGGAAGACCTTGTAGATCACCTTTATGCTGGAATGAAGGAGGAGAACCAGTAGGCATGGGACCCGAGATGATACAAGAAACAAAGGAGAAGATAAAGCTTATCGGAGAAAGATTACGAACAGCTCAAAATAGGCAGAAGAATTATGCTGACATCAGAAGAAGGAAGTTAGAATTTGAAGTTGGAGACTGGGTATTTCTGAAGGTTTCACCTATGAAGGGAGTATTCAGGTTCGGGAAGAAGGGCAAGTTATCTCCAAGATATGTTGGACCGTTTGAAATCATCAAGAGGATTGGGGAAGTGGCATACAAGTTATTACTACCACCCGACTTATCACAAGTACATGATGTGTTTCACGTATCGATGCTTAGGAAGTATCACCCGGATTCGTCTAGCATCATTGATTGGCAAACCATTACCATCAAGGAGAATGCTTCGTATGACGAGATTCCAGTGAAAATATTAGATCACAAAGAACAAGTGTTGCGTACCAAAGTGATACCAATGTTGAAAATTCAGTGGAGTCACCATGGAAAATCAGATGCTACGTGGGAGTTAGAAGAGCACATCCAGAGGAAATATCCACATATTTTCAAAAGCTAGGTACGTAAATTTTGAGGACGAAATTCTTTTTAAGGAGAGTAGATTGTAATGAACTGAAATTTT
Organism: Pachysandra terminalis; assembly: GCA_031762675.1. Taxonomy (NCBI): domain Eukaryota; kingdom Viridiplantae; phylum Streptophyta; class Magnoliopsida; order Buxales; family Buxaceae; genus Pachysandra; species Pachysandra terminalis. Next base: position 8,555 of record JAUPMG010053915.1, on the reverse strand, counting down.
AATAGGTGATTTAAGGCTAAGTTGTAATTACCAGAAGTTTAGAATTAAAGCTGTAATACTTTTGGGGTTAATAAGGAATTGTAAATAACCTTTTTCCTATTGGGTGAAGTACATGAAATTGCTAACATGTACACACACCAAATCACTATCACTTTAAAATCTAATTAAAGGTTGAGATCTATGCTTACAAGTCTTGAATCTAAATCAATGCTAGGATTAGCCTGAAGAGTTAAGTGTCTTAAGTTCCATTAACCAAACCCTAAATCACCTCTAATGTGATTTTTGCTGAGAAAAGAGAGAAGACGAAGAAGAGAAGAAGAATTGCTGAAGATTCATCTATAGAATTTGAAGCTCAACAACTAAAGTTTATACACATTTGATCAAGTACTCGTGTACTTTCGAGGATTCATGAATGACAATTTTCCCCTTGTTTGATGGATTTAATCTCATAAATATTGGATATGTTTGATTGAATCTACCATAAATTTGAATGAATCTTGTATATTTCATGATTTAGTTGTATTGAATAGTATATGTGATCTACGATGTGTGAGATTGTGTTAAAATTATGTAAATTAGTATACTTTAGTATATTAGATTGTTTGAGAACTAAAAGACTATGTAAGGATAAGATTGTGCTAAGAAAACCTAGAAAAGAATGAGTGTTCGTGCTCATTGAGAGCACCGGATGGTATACCGTCAGGGTCTACCGAAAGGGGATTCGCCAGGTGTTTGTGTATGGTCGGCAGCCACAACGGTATACCGTCGAGGTCTGCCGACGAAGTGAATATTGTTTGAGGTTCTGTCGACAGTGGGGTTGGCACACAGACTAACCATCTCTGCATGACTTCCACTCAGGGCTGGACCGATACACCGGTCTAGCCACCGACAGAAACCTCACTTTGTAGTTTGGGGTTCACCGATGCCATCGGCAAGGTCCACCGACACCGTCGGCAGCCTAGTCGGCAAGGGTACAGTATACCGAAGGGAACAAAAGTAAGCTAATGTTGATGATGTTTTATGAGCTTGAATAATATGACTTATATAGTGTAGATTCATGATTGAAATGGATGAATGATTACATGTGGAAATTATGTATGTGTTTAGAATTTTTCATATCTAAACACATGTGATATATTCATTCAAATACAAGATATGGCATATTATTAGATGTTTATGTGAGATTTATATGTTTCTGCATAACATGTAGTTTGTGTGATGAGGACACATGCATAAGATGGGTCATTCATGCATTATGGGCCCCGAAGGGTAACCCAACGACCCAACTAGACTTTGGATTCTTCATGATGAGAATCAAAGGGATGCTGTGAGAATGATTGGACTCAATAAAGAGTACCAAAGAGTGAAAACAATTGAAGTCCAGGATGGACAAGAAAATAAGTCTAATATAGCTTGAGTAAGGGATTAGCTACCCCTTTGACCCGGAATACCACGCATATATATATACGAGTCAGGACCAAATGACATCAACATTCTAAATGCCGATTTCGCCAGACTTGCCGACGAAATGTCGTCTGCATGGTCTAAAATTTCGCCAGCCTGGAGAAATTGTATTTTTGATTAGTGTTTTTTGTTTTTTAAGGATTTAAATGAGAAATGAGGTTAAAATACACCTAATAAGCCTAAAATATGCAAAACAAAATGCATACTTATACATTTAGTCATTTATACAAGAATGAAAATTAAAATAAAAAGGTCTAAATGTCAAATAACTCCATAAATGATATCCCAAAGCCAAAATATCACATAACTCGCAAACAACAATCATAATGATATCGTCACATCCCAAACTTTAAGGAATTTCACGTTGAACCCCATATGTTTGACACGTGACTCACCCCAAATAAACTTTGGGAGTGGTAATTAATATAGAGCCAAACCAAATCAAATTAATAAAACTTAGAGAAATTAACTTTAATGAAAATAATCAAAATAAACTAAGTCTTATTACATCAAAACATCTAACGAATCACAGGGGAAAACAAATAAAAATACCATCCATTCTCATGCTTAAATCAGAGCCTATCCCTATATATAATATCTAACTAAAAAGTAAAATAAAATCAAAGTGAAACTCATTCCACGCATGCATCAAATCCAGTTATATCATCGTAATAGTGTTCCTCATCATGTACTCCATTATTCTCTGAAATTGTTGTCATAAGACGTCAACTACACTTAGCCCAGTAAGTAAAACAATTAAATAGTATTTTAGATTGAAATAGAGTCAAAGCCACTTTCCAATGATACAACATAGGTTAAACAGCAATAATATGATAAATATGGAACATGCATGCAAGTCAGATTATAATTGTATGCAAGGCATGCTCATGCAACAGTAATGGTGATTACCACATGTAATCCATGCACATGAATATGATATGAAGTTAATGCATCCTGTTTGGCATTCGATTAAAGTATATTCACACCAGATCTTAATCGTACTAGTCGAGATGTCTCACCTAGAAGAGATCCCCCGATATTTGGTTGGACTAATAGACTATTCTATGTGTACATCATAGTTTCTAGGAACTGCGACCTAGAGGTCACAATCGCCTCGGTTATTTTCAATCATAGAGACAAATCCCAAGGAATCACCCAGATTAACCTCTATGAACCACACATTAGCCGATCTACTAACAGAATTCACTCAATTAATTGGTATATTGGGAATGGCACCCAGAACATATCCCTCACCATAACAGATTTGGTCTATTCGGATGTACACATAATAAATATCAATTGTCCACCCAAGACATCCTCACCAATATGATCACTCATTATGTCCATAATATGCAACACATGGGTTTATGGGATATAGTCAAAGCATTAGACCTATACCCAAGGTCAATAATGAAAACGGGCATATGCTGTGCAAGTGTAGTGTAGGTGCTCATTAACTAAACATACAATCAGTGTTCAGTTGTGAAATAATCTAAGTAATTAATATGAGAGTTTATCACATAGTATATATCATCATGGCATTCAATCAAATTAAATTAAGCAAAATGTATGATTCACATATATAATTATCAATTTGTTCATTCATCCATCAATTCATGTCATAAAATAATTGAAATCATCAAATCATTAATAACAAGTAATAAGGAATTCAACACATAGCATGAAATTCATTAATTCATCAATCAGGGGCTGGCCGGTAGGCTAACCGGCACACCGGTTGGCCACGGACAGCCTAGGCAGGGACTAAAATCACAAAACATAGACAATTGGTCCTATCGGCAAGCTAACCGGCACACTGGTTGGCCACCAATAGGCTAGGCAGAACATAAATTGTGTATGAGACAATCCTGCAGACTAACCGGCACACCGGTTAGTCCGTCGGATGCCTCCTGGGTGAACCGGTAGCCTGCCAGTTCCCACTGGGTTCACCGGTAGGCTAACTGACACACCGGTAGCCTGCCGGTTCGCCCAGAAACCAGCTAACATCAAGATATTCATATTTTAAATACTTTTTAGCCAAAAATTCCTTCTAACACTTTAAATCACAATCCGAATCAAACCCAATAAATAAATTAATCAAAACATCAACTTACCTTGCTTAGGATGATCACGCATTAAAATCTGAAGTTTTAATGAAAACAATATGTTCTTGAGTTTGAATTCAATGTGCTATGTCATATTCAATGAATATAGCATCTCACCTAAATCCCAATCCAAAATAAAGGATAATCGAATTACTTACAGTGCTCTAGCTCGTCGGATCTTCTTCTTTTTCAATTCAATTCAAGTCTGAATTGTTCTTCCTCCACTTCCAGCTCCAACAATTAACTCAAACTTATGATTTATGATTTGGACTACCAAGACAGTGTTTATATAGATTTAATTGTGTCCCCTAGTTAGTCTAGAGTTGTACTTGGTTTAGGATTAAGTTGTCTATTCCCAGCCCTTAGATTTTAGGTGGTTTAATCCTCAACAATGATTAGGAATTATTAATTCTAGTAAAATTCAATCATTAGCTTACCTACTTTCCTAATTAGACTAGGATCTTTCTCTTTTAATCCTAATTAGATTAGGTTCCTTGTCTTTTAATCCTAACCATTGATTTTTAAGTGTTTTAGTTATATTAGGAATACTAACGGGCCTTAGTTTAGACATTGGTTTAGAGTCCTAGTTCGAATATAACTTAAGTCTTTAATTATCATGGTTTAATTAACACGAAAATTACTTATTAATTAACCTAATTGGGCTTTAGTCTGGTTGGGCCTTAGTCTTATTGGGCTTTACTTAAGTCCATCTAATTAATTAGTAGAGTTAGGTCCTGTTTGGTCAATTCTAGTTTAATCTATTAACCCAGTTTTCTATTTAAGTTGAAATATTTTATTAATGACTTATAATCCGTAATTATATATTATCTTATTAATTACCTTGAATTATTAGCCTTTCGATTTAAGATTAAAAGTTCCTATAGAACTTAGCCATACATTATAACTTAAAGAGTTATGATTGTGTGTGAAGCACTTTAGTTTCCTATAGTCCAGCCCACAAATCACAAGCAGTCAAAGTCAATATGTAACTAACTTACTAAAATTTTAAATTAACCCCTATATTTTTATTAATTATAAATTAATCCCTGTAAAAGTTCAAGTTATTACAGATACAATAAGTTAATAACAAGTAGTCAAGTATAACCCAAAGTCCGAATGCAAAACATTCAACACCAATAGCCATCAACAAGTCATTAAATACACAACTCACAACTCAACTCAAGTACTTAACATAATGGCAATATTGTTGCCAATTCATGGTATGATGATACCAATCCGTATATTCTTTGACATATCTCTCATACTCCTCTGAACTGATATTCACCAACATCCCTATCGGTGGATACTGATGATAGTAAGTGAATGAGACGGTGATAGCTTAAGGCTGAACGGGGCCATAGGGATCATATCATGACGCTAATGGTGGGTTCACTGGAAAGAATCCCTGACTATATACATACCCCTGGCCCTCTCCAACATGTGGGGGTAGTAGTACTCTTGATGGTCCTCCTAGACCTGTCCATATCCCTGTGGCACAACTCCATACCCATGGCCATATGATCCCGACTCCTGTCCTCCCTCCAAACTATAGCCCTCGGAGCCTGACTGTGAAGGTATGTATGGAAAATGTCATCCAGCTCCGCAAGATGTGAAAGATGACGAACCCTGTTGCTCACACCCAACATACATGGACCCGAAGCTTTGAGATAAAGATGTCTCATCCCGTGCACCCATCTGCTTCTTCCCCTTTCCCTTGCGTTGGAAATGATACGGCGCGGTTGTAATAGGCTCTTGGTCTATAGAGGGGGTACCATGTCCATGATCACGCTCTCCACTAAAGTGAGTCGACCTCTAACGCTAGCTCTGAGACCCTATGTGTTGGCTCTGAAACCCCATACGCTGGCTCTGAGACCTTGTACGCCTACTACCAAATCCAGTAGGTGTAGGTCCAGACCGTCCACTACCACTAGGAACACTGCTACCACCTCCCTGCTCACCATCGTCACAATAATCATCATCATCTCCATCACCATCACCATCACCACCATCATAATCACCATCATCACCTGGTCCTGAGGCATCCTCACTCTATCTCTCACCACCTCCTTGCCTCTGTCTCTTTGCCAGTGACGGAGGGATAATATTCATTGCTATATCGAATGAGTCTCCACTCATTGCCCCTACCTCCTCCTCCATCACAGTATCAACGTCGATCCCGGCCTCCGTGGCAGCTCTAGCAATCTCAGGATTGGGCTGGCCGTCAGCTGATCAAATTCAGCATTGTACATGACACACTTTGTGAAGGGGTCTTGCTTATCAAGCTCGGCATTGTACATGGCATCTAATGGATCCTTCGGCATGATATTCTCCGCTTCAATCTCAAGCTGCCTCATCCTCAACCTCATATTATAATGGCCAAATACGAGCTTCTGCAACCTATCGTAGGCCAAACAATTCCTCTGCTTTGTGTAGATGAGGGCAAAGGTGCTCCAGTTCCTTTCGTAAGCTGAAGATGATGCTGTCTGTGCAAGCATTCGGGCAGCTAACATCCGAAGTTTAGGTGGATCAGTGCCATACATCAACCACCACTCGCCTGTGAATTGTTTTGTTTGTGTTAGCAATTTACTTAGTAAAGTAAATGTCACTCAAAAGTCAAAACCATTTTAAGCTACTTACATGGCATCATCCTACTCCTCGACTCGATAGCCGACTGCCGGCCAAATGAACCAATCGCATCTCTGAACATTAGAAGCTATCAACCAATCCCAGGTATTAGTATTTAGTTACTATTTGGTACTAGTATGTTAGACATTAGACATTTAGAAAAAAAACTAGATACCAAGGTTCTAAATAGAGTTGTTAGCTGTTGTTACCTCATTTCCAAAATCACCCTTCCCTGTCGAATTAGGATCCAGCTTTTCATATACTTCATGCACAACGTTAAGTAACTCGGGTATCCATCCTAGTCAATGAGTGTAGTGATACTTGGGATTCAAGAAGTATGCAAGGTTTCATGAAAAATATGATTAGAAAAACTAAAGAATAGTACTCATTAAACTTTAGAATCTTAGCAATAATAATAAATTCACTGACCTGCGCAGTGAAGAGGATGTCCTAGTGTCTTATACCAGCGAGAATCAATTATCATACGGACGCATCTGTATAATCTTGCGCTAGCAATCTTAATATGCTTTCATAATCCTCGTGGATTCATATATAGAACCCACAGTAGGATATGCATCCGTATCTACTGCCCTCAATACTTGATAAATGGGCTCTAACATAGCCACAAGATCACGGACCTTATCCAAAAATGCATTACGTAGAACAATGTCCTCGATTTTATGGCCAACATCAGTACGACTAAGAGAATAGCTATTCCAAGCAGGTCCAGTAAAGAATGTTCCCAATCCTTCTCTGTGCCATAAAATACTCTCCAATGCAATGTAATTGGTGGCAAAACGTGTAATACCTAGTCTCACTATGTCACCACCACATATCTCTCTCATCTTTGCAAGGACGTAAGCATGATTGTATATAAACGTCGTCAACGTCCGGGCATCCTCTAACACACTCATTACTGTCGATCGGCGTGCAATGGCCTCTAGTACCAAATCAATGCAATGAGCAACACATGGGGTCTAATACAAGTTGTATTCATCCTGCATCATCTGACCAGCCTTCTTATAATTGCTCTCATTATCCGTGACTATTTGTATGACATTCTGCGAGCCCACCTCATTAATAATACCTCTCATAAGACCAGCAATGTACTCTGCATCCTTTATTTTTTTATCAGATGCATCAATAGATTTCATAAACATTGTTCTTCCCTTGTAATAAATCATAAAATTAATGATAAATAACCTTGTGGGTCCCGTCCATCCATCAGCCATAATAGACACTCCAAATTCTTCCCAATGTGGTCTCAACCTGTCAATGTAGTCTCTGATCTCTCCATCTTCATCATCTAAGTATTTGCCCACAATCTCATCGGGGGGTAGGGGCATCACTCCTCTCCCGGCATCCTGAACATCTATCATGTTCTTAAAATGAGGAGAGGCTATTGCGTTAGCTGGGATGTAGCTGAAAATGAAGAACCTTGAAATTTATTTCCCACTTTATCTCGCACATTGCCTCCACTCTACACATCTTTTAACCTCTTCTGTCTGCCATCTTTAGATTTATACAACGAAAGGTCAATGGGTGGATCTGGCATCCTGCTAAAAGGCTAGGATCGTTGAAAAAAATCTAGGATTGTGCTTGTCCTAGCACCAGATCCCATACACCCAACTCCTAATCCTGAAGCTGAAGCTGAAGGTCCAGCTCATGAAGAGCCTCCCCCATGAAGCGCATATCTCTCGGCCTCTCTCCTCTCCCAATCAAACTGTATGGAGGCACGCCAAGCAGCTCTATAGCTTGTTTTATCTGCATCTGTAATACACTCAGGAGGGTAAGAGATGTCATCCTCCTCCTCTGCAGTGGTGGGAGGATGCATGGGTTGTGCCAATCTCCTCACCTTCTCCTGTCTATTCCGCCTCTCCTCTCTAATGGTAGTTGTTCCCTCCATGTGGGCCTTTATTGCCTTCCTCACCTCAAGGGGCATATTAGGACAATTAGTGACATTTTTATATCCATGTGCTAGATGTTGTTTAATCTGGATACCCCTCTACCCTTAATAACTTGGTGACAATAATTGCAAACAGATTTGCTTTTGTCACCCACCCATGGCATGCCATGGCTCCAACCAATATCCGTCCTCCAAGCCCTGGACACCATATCTGAAATCTCCTCCCAAGTCCCAACTCGCAAGACTCATTACTCCCCAATAAGAAACAAATCTTTAAATTATAACAATAACAAGAAGAAGAAGAATGGAAATGTGAGAAGTATGAACCACTAAGCTTTTTTAACATCTCTGTATTTTTTGAATAATTTAAAAAAAATATTAATAATTTTTAATGTTATTTAATTATATATTATTTATAGGGTTGATTATTTACTAAATTTGATTAGTAATTGATC
>JAUPMG010053895.1:0-13782 GCA_031762675.1 Pachysandra terminalis | reverse complement strand
CTATGTCACTCACATCATCACTCTACGCCTAGTTAGTCCAACTTAAGATAAGAATTATACTATTATCATACCATGTGCGTCTAACTACTATGCATTATCCATGAATTAGTGTACATAGTGCGTTAAGTAATGGCATATGATTTCATCATGCTTATTATTATACATAAACATAGGCCACACTACAATCCAACAAAAATTTTCATACAATCTTATATCATCACGTCACACACAAGTTCAACACAGCATCATCAAATAGACAAAATGCAGGCAAGGTATTCATCATTTCAACACTACACAAGGGTACTACTATTATTAAACACAAATTAATCTAATCTACAGGTTCGGTGAAGTCTTCCGCGTAGAATTCGGCGCACTGAAACCCCTTTCGGCGACCTCCTCGGCGAAGTCACCTGAGATTCGACGACAATTCCAGGACCTACTTTTTTAGCGACCTCTTCAGTGTCCCCTTCGGCACACCGAAGCACATCTCGGTGACCTCCTCGGCAGACCACTCTGAGATTCGGCGACAATTCTAGGGCTTCCACTTTCGGCGACCATGTCAGCGTTCCAGTCGGCGCACCGAAGCAGATTTGGGCGCCCTGAAGTCATTTCGACAGTTTCTTCGGTTGACATTCAACCTTGGCGACGTTTCGGCGCATCGAAATGTCTGTCCTTGGCCCAGAATTCATGTTCGATGATCGTTTGGTGCGCCGAGTTGGCCGCTGAACCTTGTGAACTGGGCAAAAAACTGAGGGTTTTCCCAACCTATGTTGTCTTCACTTAGTCTCATAAATTCAAGAACATCAAAAATGTATGTAAACCATTCTAAAAGGCATTAATCATCACAAACATTTCACATTATGAAATTTAAAATCAAAATGGATGTAAGAATAGAGAAATTCATGACCTAACTAGTTATGTTCTTGAAATTAAGGCTTACTTAAATCTCTTCAAGGACAATCTCCAATCTTTTTTGAATTCTTCTTTCTCCAACCCTTTAGTTCTTCAAATTCTTCTTAAGAGACAAATGAGACTTCCTTTCATTTTCTTCCTCCTTCAACCTACCCCATGCCACATGTCAACATCCTCTTTTTCTAATTCTAACTACCCCAAGTCCTAACCCTTCCTTCATAACTACTCAATCTAAACCATCCATTACTAACTACTATCATCCCCACCATATACCTCATCATATAATTTAAATTGTTTGAAAAAATTTCATTCAACACAAAAGGTTTACTATGGTGCAAAACACTAGGTTCTAGTAAATAACATTATACTTCATCACATGGTCGGTTCAACTCAGATTATCGATCAAGTGGTTAGTTAAGTACCAGTTAAGGTATTAAACATAATTAAGTATCTCTTAATTGGTTTAGGCCTTTACAAAATCCCAACTCTTGGAAACTAAAAATGCATAAATCGGGTCGTCGTATGTCGTCTACGAGGGACTGGTTCTCAAGGGCATAGGATTTGATCCCTAAATCATCAAATCGAACAACCAAACTTATGGGGGAAGGGAGAACACAATCGCATGCATTCTTCCCCCATGCTCACAATGTTAAGATAAAAGTAAATACACGAACATCGAATGAATACTCAACTTGGGGCATGCCGTGTCGCGTTCGAAGTTTCTCCACCATGCCGGGTCCCATCCGAGGTCAATCTGCTTGCATCCAAGACTTTGGAGTCTTCCTTCTTCTCCAAGAGCTCCAAGAGAAATGAGAGTTGAGAGAGAATGAGAAAATGAGGGTTCTAAAGGCTAAGTGTTCTATTTATAGGTTAAGGGCAAACTTGTAATAATAAAACAGCCACAAGGGCAAAACTGGGTTTAAGGCTCTATAATTTTCAATTAAGCTCTTAATTAACTTCTGATTGTGCAATTAGGTTTAGGATTAGCAAATGGGTCTACCAATTTGTTAAAACTATTTATTATCTTGTTAATTGATTTTATTTCATATTTAACTGCTAAAACAAGTTATTTGACCAGTATTACTTCCTAAGTCCATCTGATTAACCTGATCTGTTTTAAGTGACTCAAGTGTTTCTAATTATGTTTTATATGATTAAGGAGATTATGAGTTCTAATCTTAGTTTATTAGTGAGATTAATTATTAGATTGATTATTCTATTCTAATATCTCATGTTTTAGATTAGGGAATTATTCAGGCTGTTACAACTATCCTCTTTCTAGAGTGATGCTCGATGACGTCGTATGCGATACATGTCCTATGTCTAGAGCAATGCTCAACCATGTCGTAGGCGATACTATCCTCCATCTAGAGCAATGCTCGACGACGTCATAGGCGATACTATCCTCCATCTAGAGTGATGCTCGACGGTGTCATAGGTGATACTATCCTCCGTCTTGAGCGATGCTCGATGACGTCATAGGCAATACTACCTCAGTCTAGAGCGTAGCTCTAAGTTGTAGAAGGTGATGCTACCTCTGTCTAGAGAGAAGCTCTAAGTCATAGAAGGCGATACTACGTCCGTCTAGAGCGAAGGTCTAAAACATAGAAGGTGATACTACCTCCATCTAGAACGTAGTTGTAAGACGTAAAAGGTTATACTACCTCAATATATAGCGAGGATCTAAGACGTAGAAGGTGATACTACCTCCATCTAGAGCAAGACTCTGAGACGTAGAAGGTGATATTACCTCCGCCTAGAGCGAGGCTCTAAGACATAGAAGGTGATCCTTCTTTCGTCTAGGGCGATGCTTTAAGACGTAGAAGGTGAAACTACCTCCATTTAGAGGGAACCCCGACGATGTAGAAGGTCACACAGTCTCAAAAGTACTAATGTTCGAGGACCTCAAAAGTACTAAGACTAGTAGCCTTGATGGAGTCAAGACTAGACAGTCTCAATGATGCCAAGGCTAAACAGCTTTCATTACCATGAATATCTACTAATCGGCAATGCCCATATCGAGGTATCGTGAGGCTCGCCAACACTTGGCCGTATTTGGGGTTATAGGCCATGTCACGATCTCTTAGTGGCAAACCTTTAATTATCCAAAAGACTTGTGATTAGTCCACCTAAGAGACTGGGGTACATAATGCGTACTACCCCAGGTGAACGTAATAACCATCATCAGAAACGGTGGTTGGGAATTCTAGTTGCAGTTAACTTCTCTTCCAAAAGCTATAAATACTGGCTCACTTCCCTCATTTGGGAGGATGATGAAAATACGAGGATGAAAAAGGGGGGAGACCTCTGATGAAATTACCAGACCTTGAACTACGTCTGAATTGATCCATGTTTGGGTACGTAGGCAACCTGCAAAGGGTTCAGTCACTATCTTAATTACAGCCCTAGGGCTTAGAGAAGCTCTAGCACCTTAACCCATTATATCCTCTAGCCTGGTTCGACTGGTGTTAAATGGTCCACCAGTTTGAGTCTTTAGTTCTTCTAGAGACGGGATACGATCATTCATTGATTTACATTCCCGTTGATCAGTAATATCATACTTGGTGACTATTCACAAAAACACACATGAAATCGTATGAAATGAACAAACCCGGAAGATCTTCCCGAAATAAAGTTGGTGTTTATTGAAGGCGTGCAGGTTGGATAAAATGAAAAGATCCCCATTTTTCTTTTCTCATTGATGCATTTTCCTCCCTTTTTCTTTTCGTCCTTCCTTTTCTTGAGGGAAAAGCTCTAGTACGTGAATATCTTGTCTACCTATGTTGGAACTAAATTTCAATTGATACCAACCAAGAAGAAGCATAAGAAAAAAAGGAGAAGGATGTTTCCGAGCAAGCAAAAATTCTGATGTATTATGCTTGCTAAAGCAATTGCACCCCTAGTTTCAAGTTTATGTCCAAACACGGGGTAGCTGGTCAATCTTCAGCCATCAAACCATCTGAAGATTACATAAATTGCCATCATCTCAGAAAATTAACATATGTTGCATTTATGACAATTCATTATTGGTTAGCAGATTGTTCAGAATGATAAAAGGTTCCTTTGTAGTTTCTAAGTCATCCTATATCAAGGGTGTAAATATACCTCAAATCAGTGAAGGAAATCCAAAACCATGCTCTCCTTTTAACTCCTTGACACAGCCTCCTGCCTCTATATACCTTTTGTTTGCAAATTCTTTATCCACATACTAATGAAAATTTCAATTTCATTAAATTATCCGGTCACTCTTATATGCTAAATCTACAATGAAACTTATCAATGGCTTTTATTGTATAAAACTTGGAGAGAAAAAAAAGAATAATAATATTACTTCATGAATTTTTTTTTTGATCGGTAATGGTCTCTATATTAGTATATATATATATATGTATTTATCAGTACATAGTGTGTGTATTTCCAGCTATCAACCCCAAAAACCAAGAAAATACTACTCTATATCTGGGAATCCCATTTTAGGTCCCAATTACAATCAAAATACGAGTGACTCATCCCCCCAAAGTCTGTATAAATGGAAGTATAAAAAAAGCAGTTAAATGGTATTGTCAATCAGCTTTTGAACATCCTTTTCTAGCCCTTCAAATATTCTCTGATTTCTCTTGCACCACACCATCCAAGATATTGTTGCCGAACATAAGTTCGACAAAATGCAGTTTCTTCTCCTACCCCTCCTTTTTTCCTTCCAACCCCAGCTGATTAAAGCTGCCCTGAACTGATGATTCAACACCCATTCTAAGATGAATCTCTTAAAAATAGAATACCAAATTTTCTTGGTCACCTCACAGTGAAGAAGTAGATGCGATACTGTTTCCTCCTCTTCTTTGCAAAGACAACGCCTAGAAGCCATTGACCACCCTCTCCTCTTTAAGTTACTGCACATTAGGATTCTATTTAGAGCAACTGACCACAGGAAAAAAGAGACTTTTGAAGGGATTCCAACGAACCAAATTAACTTCCAAGGACCTTCTCTCTTCCTTCCCATGGTTCAAAATATCGTATTGAGGTAGCGTATCGGTCAGCTCAAAAGTAGATACTTATCGAGTATCGTATCAAATACACTGTAAAAGTCATAGATATGGTGGATACACAAGGAAAATGAAGTATACATAAAACAAGACCTACTTTAATGCAAAGATAAGATAAAGATATGATAAATTAACATGTTGTTGATATGATATACCTACACATATAATATAAATTAAGGTGAAAACCAATCGCTACGCGCGCAGGCACACGAAAACATAAAACATATCAAGTGGGATCAATTACCTATAAGTAACAAGATGTAATTTCAATTTAAGACATAGAAACATACTTTCAAACATCAACAAACGAATTCAAAATCCATTAGGAATATCTTAGAACAAAAAAGCACATATTTTATTACACATAGATGCATATTTCAAACAAAAAGCCTTCTTATTCGACAATCTTCATAGAAGGAAAATAGCAAATGAAAGGAAAATAAGAACAATAAGAAAAAGAATATTAGCCAAGTCAAACAAATACTCTCTCTTCCTTTTTCTTTTTGTTTGTTCTTTTTTGAAACAAGGTAAATAATTAAAAAAATGTATTTGTGTTTTTTTCTTTTTTTGATCCTTCTTTAGTTTTCATTGTCTTTTTTTATCATATCATGCCCCAGATCCCGTGGCACGAATCCCAATAAGGAATGACACGAATCTCGAGGTGAGACCTTCGGGATCCATGCATGGACCGTGGATTGCTACCAAACCACAAGTAAACTAAAATAAAAGTAATAACATACTTTCATTGAATAGCTCATCAGAGTGCGAAAGTCTAATCAACAATAAATTAAAGTTACCACATGTAAATAAAGGACCATAGGCTTCAGCAAACCCAAGATCGATAAGGGTCTAACAATGCCCTAGCAAATCCATCATGTTATTAAAATGTATTACATCCGAAATTGTATTTCAACTAGGTTGACGACTTCAGCTGAGTCGTAACCTGCCATGAGTACTCAATATAGAAAAACACACGAATGCCAGTAAAAATCCAAAACTCCCTAATCAGATAGAGGTCCCCCCAAGCAATCACAAGGCAAGCAAGGAAATAGAGCATCCACAAGGTTACAGCATCCTGTAATACTCCTCCCATTCTGCAACATGAGAAGTTGCGTGAGACATTGAATGCCCAGTAAGTGCAAGACAGTTACCCTTCCACTTATGGAAATCAGATCAAGGGTTATTGCGATAATAAATCATAAGACAAGATGAGAAATTTAATATGAAATGAGATGGATGAATGAATAGTCACGTGATCTATAGATGATGCAGTACATGCAACAATCATAATGTAGATGCATTGAAAGAAATCAATCATAATGTGAGATGCAAAGTGAATGAATAAGCTAACGTATCCTGATAAGTGAACCTCGAACCACAGCTTCTCAACTAAACTAATTCAGGTTAGCGTCCTAGGGACTGCCGAAAGCCCCATCTCCATTCCGGGTGCTAACCCATGATATGAAGTCCACCATATGGCTAATTTTTGAGTGTACCATACTCGAGGTCTAGCGAACCTATATACGATCTCGCAAGCATCCTACCCTTATTTAAGTGAGCCCTTTCACCCCACAGGTTTAGTCAACCTAACCGGAGGCTTCACTAACTTTCTCAGTAGATTTCCACCTCCCGGTTCACTTATCATTCTACCTCAGCCTAGAATGAAATGCGTTAGCTAGGATCTCAAATGAGGATAAGCAACGGAAACTGTCCAGGAGCCCATACATGCGGATAATCCGATTGCTCACTCTCATAAGCTTCCTATGGTTATCACTCCACAACTATTATATAATCAGCAATCCAATCCATTCACAAGTCATAATCATATCTGTCCTAGAGTGGGATGATGATCACACAACACATCGGAAAGATTAGTTTGACTCCCCGCAGGTAGGCTAGCTGCCTTCAGGTCAAACTACTTCCGGAAATCAATATCGAATCATGGCCGCAGCCCTTCATCATCCACCCGAGAATTTCCACAAAATCTCTCAGCACTGTGCACATTTCCAATTCGTCGACAGGGTGTTCAGTGTACCGAACCCTGCCTAATAGTCAGTTTTGTCGTGGTTTAGGTCTCTGTCGGTAGAGTGGTCAGTGTACCAATCGGCCCTACCGAACCTCTGTAATTTTTGGGTTGTTCGGCAGGCTCGTCAGTGTGCCGATGCCTGCTGAATAGTCCTTTTTGCCTATAAAAAGCTCTCTGTCAGTAGGGTGGTCGGTGTACGCCTACCGACAGCGTCGTATCTAGGTTTCTTCAGAGAATTTTTCTGAGTTTCTAGTCTCTGGTCTATGAGTTCAAATCAAGTCTAAAACATGTAATAACAAGGATCAAACATCTTAAACACTTCGTAGCATCAAAATCAACACAAACAACTTATATTTAACTAATCTAAACATTACTATCATAGAAATCATTTGAATCATCAAAATAGAGCACAACAAGGATCTGTCCAATAAGCATAAAAGAACCACACCATCTAAGCAACTTACTTGGTCGTTTTCGTTGAGTGATGCTAGTCTTCAGCCGTTCCTCTTCTTCCTCTCTCCGAGCCGGTGCCTGTGAACACGAATCCTTCTTAGTGCACGATCAAACCAAAACAATCTCTCTCTTTTTCCTCTCCTCTTTTTCTCAGCCTCTCTCAGATCTAGTTCAATAGGGAGAATGGGGTGAGAATAGTAACCCCAAACCCTAATACTCCTTACCATTCTCCCCAACCCCTCTTACCATATCCATCACCATTCTCGATCAGCTTTCTCGATGATCGCACGCCAAACACAATTGATTGAATAAAATTATTCAATCAGCTCAGAAGTCCTCTAATTATCATTATGGCCCCAGACTATCTTGTTCATATAACATTGTACCCCCGAGTAGTTAATTAAACACATATCTATATTAAATAAATTCCAGAAAATTTATAAATAAATCTAATAAATTCAAAGTAGTAAATCTTGACATTCCTTTAGTGGGTTCAAGTCCTTACAACCTACCTCCCTTAAAATAATTACGTCCCCGAAATTGCGTTCCTCAGTCCGTGAATAGATGTGGATAGTGAACTCGGATTTCCGACTCTAGCTCCTATTGGATCTTCCCTATTGGTATCGTCTTGGTCCAAAACACTTGCTCTTTCCGATCTAGGATCTGCATTGGCTTCTAACGTAAGTCACATCTTCGTGAAGTTGTAGTTACATCCAATCTAGCACGTGAGAAGGGTCTGGCTCGTATTTCCATAGAAGCGACATATGAAACACATCATGACTGGCTGAGAACTGCGGTGGTAAAGCTACCCGATATCCAACACGTCCGATCCGCTCAAGTACTTCAAAAGATCTAACAAAACGCAGAGATAGCTTCCCTTTCTTGCCGAATCGCACATGCCATTTCATGGTGAAACTTTAAGAAACACACGATCCCCAACCGCAAAATCTAAGTCTCGTCTTCTTTTGTCTGCGTAGCTCTTCTGTTTGCTTTGTGCCATCTTTAGCCTTTCCCAAATAAGCTTCATCTTCTCGGTACTCTGTTATACTAGTTCTGGTCCCAAAATGCTATCATCTCCAACTTCAGCCCAACAGATTGGTGAATGACAAGGTCGGCCACACAAAGCTTCGAAGGATGCCATGCCGATGCTCGCATGAAAATTATTGTTGTAGGATAACTCCACAAGTGGTAGGTGTTCTCCCCAACTGCCGCCGAAATCCATGACGAATGCTCACAACATGTCCTCAAGGACTTGGTTGACTCTCTCTGTCTGGCCATCAGTCTGCGGGTGATAAGTTGTGTCGAAGTCCAACCTCGTGCCCATAGCTTTATGTAATGCCTCCCAGAATCTGGACGTGAATAACGATCCACGATCTGAGACGATGCTAACCGGTACTCCATGTAGTCGCACGATCTCGCGTATGTATAGCATTGCGATCTCATCTATTGTGGCTGAAACTCGTAAAGGTAGAAAATGAGTAGACTTGGTCAATTTGTCTACTTACCCAAATCGAATCTTAGCTGCCTCATGTCTTCGGTAGTCTAACCACGAAGTCCATCGTGATATGCTCCCATTTAATTGGTAGCGGCTGTAGCAGTCCTGCTGATCTCATGTGTTCCGTGTTCACCTGCTGGCAAGTGAGACATCGTGATATGTACAATGCGTTATCCCACTTCATTCTTGGCCACCAGTAGTTCTGACGTAGATCCCAATACATCTTCGTGCTTCCCGGGTGAATGGCGTAGCGTGACTTGTGTTACTCGTTCAAGATCTCTCTTCTGATGCTCTGGTCATTTGGAACGCAAAGTCAACCTCGAAATCTGATCAAACCTGTCTGTGTGCACTGCCCACTCAAACTTGCTATCGTCTGCTGCAAAAGACTGTAACTCTATATCATTCTTCTGGCTCTCTGTGATCCGCTGCTCTAGTGATGGTTTAGCTACAAGGCTGAACAAGTAGCCACCTCACTGCTAATCCAATGGCTGAACTCCCAAATCTAAAACAATCTCCTGCAAGCTCCATTCCCGTAACATCAAATGTGCAAGAACTCCATGCGACTTGCGGCTTAAGGCATCTGCTACCACATTAGCCTTCCCAGAATGGTAGTTAAGTGTAAAGATGTAATCCGTCACAAGCTCTAATCACCTCCTCTCACGCATGTTCAGATCCTTCTGTGTGAAAATGTATTTTAGACTCTTGTGATCTGAAAACAGCTCGAACTCCTCTCCATAGAGATAGTGTCTCCACAGCTTCAACACAAAGACGACAACGACCAACTCCAAGTCATGAGTAGGATAATTGCGCTCATGAACCTTTAGTTCCGTGATGCGTATGCTACGACATGTTCGTCCTGCATATGAACAACTCCGAAACCCTGTAGAGATGCATCAGTATAGACCTCCAGTTTCTGTCCCGCAACAGGTACCACTAGAACAGGTGCCGATGTCAATTTATTCTTCAGCTCTCTAAATGCAAACTCACACTTCTCATCCCAAGTGAACTTCACTTCCTTCCGAGTCAAGCAGGTCAATGGCGCAACTTTAGAGGAAAATCACTGGATGAACCTCCTATAGTATCCCGCAAGACCTAGGAAACTCCTGATCTCAGATGTGTTCTTACGTCGCTCCCACTCAAGGAACTGCCTCAAGCTTGGCTAGATCCATTGATGTGCCACTCCTAGATACGACGTGTCCAAGGAACTTGACTTTGTCCTTCCAGAACTCACACTTCTCCAACTTAGCATAAAGTTAGCAGTCTAGCAACGTCTGAAGGAAAATCTGCAGATGTTCCTCATGGTCCTCTACAAATCTCGAGTACACCAAGATGTCAACTACGAAAATGACAACAAACTGATCAAGGTACAACCGAAACACTCAATGCATCAGGTCCATAAAAGCTGCAGGCGCATTCGTCAACCCGAATGGCATACCGACAAACTCAGATTGCCCATATCGAGTACGAAAGGCCTTCTTCTGTATGTCTTCATCTTGAATCCTCAGCTGGTGATACCCCGATCTCAAGTCGATCTTCGTGAAATACTGCACTC
This sequence comes from Pachysandra terminalis, assembly GCA_031762675.1. NCBI lineage: Eukaryota > Viridiplantae > Streptophyta > Magnoliopsida > Buxales > Buxaceae > Pachysandra > Pachysandra terminalis. Next base: position 3,301 of record JAUPMG010053895.1, on the reverse strand, counting down.
CTCTCAGCTGGTCGAACAAGTCATCAATCCTCAACTGAGGAGTGAAATACTGCACTCCTATTAATTGCTACGGAAGAGATACAAAATGTTTCTCGGCATCTTGTATCCCTTCCGTAGCAAATAGAAAATCTGACTAGTATCAATCTTTCTCTGATCCACGGAAAGTCAAGCATCGTCCTCCAGGAAGACGGAAACAAACAGATTTCTCAAAACAATTAACTCTGACATGATAGGCTTCAAGCCAATCCATAATAAGAATCACCTCGAACTCAGGCATATCCAATACAATGAGATCTGCCTCGAAGTTCGTGTCGCCTACTCTCACCACACAAGCTCTACAAACTTGGTGAAGAGTCGCGATTCCCCCAACTAGGTTAGCAATACTCAACGGATAATCTAATACACTCGAATGCAAACCCAAGAAAGCCATGTAACTAGTAGATATGTTGGAATAAGATTTACCAGTGTCAAATAATACTCGAACAGGAGTGTGAAACAGATGAATAGTACCTTCCACCACGGCATTTATAGCACTATCGTCGCGTGGGACAGCTGTGTTGGTCAAGGCATGGATATTGCCTTGCTGTTTAGGTATAGGTGGTGCAGGCTGACCATCTCTCCATGGTGCCCTACAGTGTTGCTGGTTGTGTCCTTCCTTGCCACAGTTGTAGCAAGTCCTTGTCTCTCACCTATAGAAAGCCTGGTCTTGAGTAGATAGAGGTTGTCGTGGTGAATCCCATTATGTAGCGGCAGGAGCTGCAAATCTAGGAGGAGTCCTCCCTCGTCGGTTGTCGTTCCTCTGCCTGTGGTCATTGCGCGATCACTGTTGGTACGGTTGGTATCTACCCCTGCCTGACTTGGGCTGATCCCTCAGTGGTGCTAATCTGATCATGTCCCTCTCAATGTGTCTGGCCCAATCCAGCACATCAACATATGTAGTCAGGTGTAGTGGAATGATCCTGGAGTAGATGTCCGTGCAAAGACCCTCCTTGAATATGGCTACCTTATCAACCTCATTTGCAATCACGGGGCGGTGCAAATTTGGACAACAGGGCGAAACGATCCTCATACTCTGCTACAGAATGAGTCCCCTGCTCTAACCTCAAGAACTCGGAATACGAAACTGCTCCCATGTCAACTCGGTCATCACATTCCTCTTGGTCATCTCCCACCAATGTAGGGCTTCACCTTTCAGCATGAAGGTGGCAAGAGGTACTCGTTGTTGGTCAGGACATTCCTTTGTCTCGAAGATCCGCTCTACATCCAAGAGCCAATCTTGTGCCAGGTGAGGCTCACCTCGCCTAGTGTAAGTCGGTGGGCTCAGCTTCTTGAACTTCTCTAGCTAGTCTGCTGTCGAGTTTCGATTCCTCCTCTCTTCTAAGACAACCAGGTGTTGCACCTGATCACATTACAGGGCAGCTATGTTTCCCAGTATCTCAACAACACCTGCCATCTATGGATTGGCACCAGCCTCCACATCTGCTCCAGACTCAGTTCCTGTGGCTGAGCTCTGACCTATGGTAGCATTTCTTCTCCTTCCAGTCATCTACACACCCCAAGCAACCATTAAGTCTACAGTTGACTATATATCTCTATACGTATATATATTTTAGTTAGTACGCAATCAGCACGCATACACACATAGCGCATATCATATTTCAAACAACACACAAATCCTACAGTTCTTTTATCTTTCTCCACCTAACACGCCCCAAATCCCGTGGCATGAATCCCGTTAAGAAGTGACACGGATCTCGAGGTGAGACCTTCGGGATCCACGCATGGACTACGGATTGCTACCAAACTACAACTAATTAAAATAAAAGTAATAACATACTTTCATTGAATAGCTCATCAGAGTGCGGAAGTCTAATCAACAATAAATTAAAGTAAGTAACCAGATATAAATGAAGAACCTTAGGCTTTAGCTTACCCAAGAACGGTAAGGGTCTAACAATGCCCTAGTATTTCCATCAAGTTATTAAAATGTATTTCATCCCAAATTGTATTTCAACTAGGTTGACGACTTCAGTTGAGTCGTAACCTCGCACAAGTACTCAATATAGAAAAACACACGAATGCAAGTAAAAATCCAAAACTCCCCAATCAGATGTTCCCCCACACAATCACAAGGCAAGCAAGGAAATAGAGCATCGACAAGGTTAACCCATGGTATGAAGTTCACCATATCGCTAATTTCCGAGAGTACCATACTCGAGGGATAGAGAACCTGTATAGGATCTCGCAAGCATCTTATCCTTATTTAAGTGAGCCCTTTCACCCCACGGGTTTCGTCAACCCAACTGGAGGCTTCACCAAGTTTCTCAGTAGAGTCTCACCTCCCGGTTCAGTTATCATTCTACCTCAACCTAGAATGAAATGCATTAGCTAGGATCTCAAATGAAGATAAGCAACAGAAACAATCTACGTGCCCATACACGCGGATAATCTGATTGCTCACTCTCATAAGCTTCCTATGGTTATCAATCCACAACAATTATATAACAGCAATCCAATCCATTCACAAGTCATAATCATATCTGTCCTAGGGTGGGATGATGGTCACACAACACATCGGAAAGCCTAGTTTGACTCCCCGTAGGTAGGCTAGCTTCCTTCAGGTCAAACTAACTTCTAGAAATCAAAATCGAACCATGGCCGCTGCCCTTTATCATCCACCTGAGGATTTCCACAAAATCTCTAAGCACTGTGCACATTTCCAATTCTTCTGCAAAGTGGTTGGTGTACCGAACCCTGCCGAATAGTCAGTTTTGTCGTGGTTTAGGTCTTTGTCGGTAGGGTGGTTGGTGTACCGACCGACCTTACCGAGCCTCTATGATTTCTGGGTTGTTCGGCAGGGTCGTCGGTGTGCCGATGCCTGCCGAATAGCCCTTTTTTCCTATAAAAAGATCTCAGTCGGCAAGGTGGTCGGTGTTCCGAAGCTTGGCGACAGCGACGTATATGGGTTTCTTCCGGGAATTGTTCTGAGTTTCTAATCTCTAGTATGTGAGTTCAAATCAAGTCTAAAACATGTAATAACAAGCATCAAACATCTTAAACACTTCCTAGCATCGAAATCAACACAAACAACTTATATTTAATTGAGCTAAACATTACTATCATAGAAATCATTTGAATCATCAAAACAGAGCACAACAAGGATCCATCCATTAAGTATAAGAGAACTACACCATCTAAGCAACTTTCCTGGTCGTTTTTGTTGAGTGATGCTAGCCTTCAGCTGTTCCTCTTCTTCCTCTCTCCAAGCCGATGACTGTGAACACGAATCCTTCTTAGTGCA
>JAUPMG010053884.1:0-13784 GCA_031762675.1 Pachysandra terminalis | reverse complement strand
AGGTGGCGCCAGACACTACGATTATGATTTATTATTACCAAGTCCCGTGGGGACTAGTGTATGTACCAAAGCCCAAGAACAAAAAGAAGCAGTATCAAAAGCAGAACCCAGTCCTATGGGATTGGCCCTAGTGGCAAACAAAGTATGCCGACGATGACCATCATATTACCACGTGACTACGGTGGGATGTCGACATAGAGTTGCGTCTCACATTGACGAAAGAGATGTGTCTCTATACTTCATGGCGAGATGCCAATACTCCACGATGGGATGCCGACTAAGAGATGCATCTTTGTACCTTATGGCGGGATGCCAATACACCACGGCAGGATGCCGAGGTAGAGATGCGTCTCTATATTCCATGGCGGGATGCCAACTTAGAGATGCATTGCTATACTCCATGGCAGATGCTGACTTAGAGATGCGTCGCTATACTTCATGGCGAGATGCCAATAGTCCATGGTGGGATGCCAACTAAGAGATGCGTCTCTGTACTTTATCGCGAGATGTCAATACTCCAAAGCGGGATGTCGACTAAGAGATGCGTCTCTGTACCTTATGGCAAGATGCCAATACTCCACGGTGGGATGCCGACTAAGAGATGCGTCTTTATATTCCATGGCGGGATGCCAACTTAGAGATGCGTCTCTATACTCCATGGTGGGATGCCGACTTAGAGATGCGTCTCTATACTTCATGGCGAGATGCCAATACTCCACAGTAGGATGACAACTAAGAGATGTGTCTCAGTACTTTATGGCGGGATGCCAATACTCCACAGTGGGATACTGACTAAGAGATACGTCTCTATACTTCATGGCAGGATGCCAATACTCCGCGGCGGGATGCCGACTAAGAGATACATTTCCACGCCACTTCAATGCTCATGGGCAATGATTGGTGTGCAATGATAATGTTAGTCAAACAATACCATGACCACGCCAATATCTTGAAGATAATCGTCATGGTCAGGGGGACTAAAATTTAGATATGAAAAATGGTAAGGGCAGATAGCCCAATAACAGACCGCCACATGTTAGGACTATAACCGACACGTTGCAAGATCCCCATTGATACCCATGGGGATAACCCTCAGGAACTTCCTAAGGAAGAACCGCGGTCGGATCGAGGAACTGGTTCAAGGAATATACGACCAAGACATAGATATCGGGAGAAGGTAGTGCGCTACTGTGATGACCCTTTATTACATAAATCACAGGATAATCAACACTACAATGAATATGCAATGAAGTCAATATCAACAGGTACTCAACAACGGGATGCCAGACCCCTTTACAGCAAGATGTCGATGCAAAAATACTTATCAAGTCCTACTCGAGGGTGCCCACCTGCGATGTGACAATCCCTCGGGTTCTTGAGAGCCTTAGAGGTGCGCCTCACGTTAACCAAAGAGATGCGTCTCGGTGAACACGTCGATATGAATTTACACCTAAGGGGAGTGCCCTCCCTGGAGACTGTAAGATGTCAACATCAAAATGAATTTACACTTAAAGAGAGAGATCTCCTTGGAAGTTGTAAGACGTCGATACATACCTCCGTCTAGAGCGATGCTCGATGACGTTGTAGGCGATACTTCCTCCGTCTAGAACGATGCTCGATGACATTGTACGCAATACATCCTCTGTCTAGAGAAATGCTCGATGACATTGTAAGCGATACTATCCTCCGTCTAGAGCGATGCTCGATGACGTCGGAGGCGATACTTCCTCCGTCTAGAGAGATGCTCGATGACATTGTACGCAATACATCCTCCGTCTAGAGAAATGCTCGATGACATTGTAAGAGATACTATCCTCCGTCTAGAGCGCTGCTCGATGACGTCGTAGGCGATACTACCTCAGTCTGGAGCAATTCTTGAAGACATAGAAGGTGATACTACCTCTGTCTGGAGTGATGCTCTAAGATGTAGAAGGCGATACTACCTCCGTCTAGAGCAAAGCTCAAGACGTAGAAGGTGATACTACCTCCGTCTAAGAGCGAAGCTCTAAGATGTAGAAGGTGATACTACCTCCGTCTAGAGCAATGCTCGATGACGTTGTAAGCGATACTATCCTCCATCTAGAGCGCTACTCGTTGACATCGTAGGCGATACTACCTTAGTCTGGAGCAATTCTCGAAGACGTAGAAGGTGATACTACCTCTGTCTAGAGTGATGCTCTAAGATGTAGAAGGCGATACTACCTTCGTCTAGAGAAAAGCTCTAAGACGTAGAAGGTGATACTACCTCCATTTAAGAGCGAAGCTCTAAGATGTAGAAGGTGATACTACCTCCGTCTAAGAAAGAACTCTAAGACGTAGAGGGTGATACCATAGCCTCCGTTTAGAGGGAACCTCGATGATGTAGAAGGAACGCCATCGTCTTGAGGGAACCTTGACGGCGTAGAAGATCACACAGTCTCGAAAGTACTAAGGTTCGAGGACCTCAAAAGTACTAAGACAAATAACCTCGATGGCTTCAAGACTGGACAGTCTCGATGATGCCAATGCTAAATAGCTTTCATTACCACAGGTCGTATTTGGGGTTATAGGCCATGTCACAGTCTTTCAGTGAAAAAACCTGTAACTATCCAAACGACTTGTGATTGGTCTGCCTAAGAGACTGGGGTACATGATGCGTACTACTCCAACTGAATGTTTTAACCACTGTCAGAAACGGTGGTTCAAAATTCTAACTGCAGTTAACTCTCTTCCAAAAGCTATAAATACTGGCTCACTTCCCTCATTCGGGAGGACGGTGATGAAAAAGGGAGAGGAGAAATCACAAAGGGGCAGACCATTGCCAAAATTAACAAACCTTGAACTACGTATGACTTGATTCCTATTTGGGTACGTAGGCAGCCTACAAAAGGTTCAGTCATAATCTCAATTAGAGCCCTAGGGGTTGGAGAAACTATAACATCTTGACCCACTATTTTCCCTGGCCCTGTTCGACTGGTGTTAAACGGTCCACTAGTTTGACTCTTTAGTTCTTCTGGAGACGGGATACGATCACTCGTTGATTTAGGTTCTTGTTGACCAGTAATATCATACTTGGCGACTATTCAGAAAACTACCCACTAAATACTCATTATATATTTGTGTTGGTCATGGAAGTTTTTTCTAGAATGGTGGTTTCCAAAACAAACTCTTCCTCATTTTCTCACCACCCAAAGTGTAAAGTTCATGACCTTTCTTTACTGTGCTTTGTAAATAATCTTTTCTTCTTTTCTTATGTTGATGAGAAAATCTCTTTCAATTTGACTTGACATGGTTTCATTCTGTATTTGGTCTAAAATTTAATGCTTCGAAGAGTCAAATCTATTTGGTTGGTGTCCCCCTTCTTTAAAGTGTTCTATCAATGATTTGTTGAGTTTCTCTAAAGGCAACTTATCGACAAAATATATGGGCATCCCTTTAATCTCTACTAAGCTATCTATATTTGATTGTGATCCCATATTCTCAAGCCTTTCTAACAAAATCCAAGGTTTGAAAAAGAAAGCTCTTTCTTATGCAAGAAGGCTCGCTTTGATGAAATCAACATTATTTGGTATACAAGTGCATTGGTTGTGCTCTTTTCTTCTACCAATTAAAGTTTTAAGAAGGATAGAAAGAATTTTCTCTACGTTCTTATGGTCAGGAAGTGAAGGAAGAAGTATTTATCCAATGTCTTGGGAATCTGTGTGTAAACCTAAGGTAGAGAGTGGTTTGGGCATCTTTAAGTCCCTTGACTAGATTAGTTTGGGTTTCATTGATGCATAATAGGTCTCTGGGGGTAAAATGAATAAACTTACATCTCATTAAGGACAAGCGTTTCTGGTCATTATTGACCCCCTCCAAATGCTCTTGGGCTTGGAGGAAAATCTTGAGTATTAAAGATCTATCAAGGTTGATTACTCTCCATTAGGTGGTTAATGGCAAAAAGACATGGCTTTAGTGACTTCAATGCATCCCTTGGGTCCCCATACGGAAATCTTCACTCATATGCAGATTTACTCTATTGGTTTCTCTGTTGACAACAGAGTGGATATATTGATTTTAGATAGAAGTTGGGTCCCTCCTACCATGGTACTAGTATGAGACATGTCTGGGATATCTTGCACCAGGTGGCTATACACAATTATGCTAATTCAGATGTCCTTGTCTGGAAGGCTGCTACAAATGAAATTTACAATACCAAGGACACTTGGAATCAGGTGGGAGCCCAATTTGAACACGTGTGTTGGGCTAAGCTATTGTGGTTCAAAGGTAATATTCCTAGACTTAGTTTTATAACATGTCTAGCCATTCATCATGACCTACTCACTCAAGACATGTTAGTGAAATTTGGTGCTCTCACTAGATCATCTTGTGTTTTCTGTAGAAGGTATGAGGAGACACACCAACATTTATTTTTCGAATGCACCTACTCTAGTGATGTCTGGGTACATATTTGGCCAAATACAATTTCAACAAATCACCTTTGGAGTGGTCCCAAGAGTTCCTTTGGTGTTCTTCTCATTTCCTTGGAATAGATATTGTAACTAGGGTGAGGAAGGTTGCCTTTGCTGCAACTACTTATCATTTATCGAGGAGAGAAACAACAAAATATTCTCAAACAACTTTTCTAATAAGGAAGTGGTTTTTAGGAAAGTATGCAGTGATCTGGTGATTATGGTCTCAAAAGACACTTCTTCAGTCTTGATTCAAATCATAACAAAGACTTCTATAGCAACTGGGGTATCAATGCCTCCTCTATACCAGTACCTAAATTCTTCAAATTGCTCCCTCCTAACTTGGGTGACCTAGTCTTAAATATTGATGGTTCTCTTAACCTACTAAGAGGTGGCTCTAGGGGACATATCAGAGACCATACAGTGGAATGTAAGCTTGCTTTTGCTAGAACTCCCATCAAGGTTTTTTTTCATGAGCTGGCGGCTATATTGATTGACCTTGGATTAGCAATACAAGCAGGCTTTTCTCGAATAAATGTAGTTATTGACTATACAAATGCTATGATTTTTATCAACAGTGCACACAGTGAAGCTATTAATTGGGCTCTTAGAGAAATGGTATTTATGATCAAGAGAATAACATAACAGTTTCAGGCTTGCATGGTGACTCATTCCATGAGGGAGACAAATTCTACAACTGATTTTCTGGCATCTTAATCCCAAGTTTTTAATGAGATCATTTTGCTTGATGTGTTAAATCTACCTAGTCAATTATCTCAGTTTCTTATAAAGGATGCAAAGGATTTTCTGTAACAAAGGCTGAAAACTAGAGCTTTCTACTAGTCCTTTTCTAGCAGTTGGTTTTGGTTGTTTGCTTTCAACCATGTTTGGTTGATTTGTGTTTGGGTCTTTGTTAACCTAGTCATTAGGTTTTTAGTATGAGCCTACAATGTAATTTTTTTCTCTACTAAAATATACTATTACCTTCTTTCCAAAAAAAAAAAAATTTACCAAGTTGGGTTTTGCCCCTTGGCATAAGGTTACGCCATCGACAAAAGGGAGCTTAATATTGATGGTCATTTTTGGAAAGTGTGTCATATCATTACGGGTGATGATGCGGTGGTACTTCTTTTCATGTTAGCATCCCTATCATTACCCAATTGGAGTAAGTGGTACTTATGGATTTTGACCATTCTATGTCAACTGGAGCATTTGGTGCAGTTACGCTAGACAATTAGACAAAAAAATTCATAGCATATCAAAAATCTCAAAATAAAGAGAAATACTGCCAAAAATATCCCAAGGAGGATCCAAAACCAAAAGGTAAAGGAATCCCCCGTAATGATGATGCACTTTGGGTCCTTCGGCAAGGAGGGTAAGGGGCACCCCCTTTTCTGCCGGGAAACCCCCGACAGAATGCATTGTTATGTCAGAAGCTCCCGGGACCCGATTCTTGCACAGTTCAAGCTTGGGAAGCTCCCTTTTACCATTTATAAGTCTCATGGAATTGTTATACTGAATTTCTAAGACTTGAAACTTACCAATGTGGGAAAGGCTTGCTTTTGGACATTTTTTACACTAGGAAACAACAGTTGTGTTGGGAAGATCTGGAGGCACCGATGCTCGGTGTAAGTGTCTGGAATAACATAACTCAGCCTAAAAAGGATATTTCCCTGGATTAATACATTTGACCAACTACTTTTGTTAATGAATATTGATTAATTGAACTATTATCTTATGATTGATTTGTAGAAGAGATCTCCATCACGGGTGAAAATCCTGCTTCAAGGGGTCTTACGTGGTCCTTAAGGAGTGGCGGCCAAGAGTGTGGGTATTATCGGCTGTCAGTTTGAGTCTGGCGCATCGACCAAGAAGCCGACAAAGGACGAAAAAGTAAGCTGTCGCGCAAATTGAATCATCTCGTCGAGAGGTGAAGTTTCACATTAGCATGATCGGTCAGATTACTTTATCATTAAGTTATTGGATCTCTCATATTATGATGGGAATTATAAATAGAATTAAGGAGAGAGAGAGAGAGAGAGAGATGCTCTCCCCCATTATAAGGGTAGTTATAATAAGAGTAACTCCTTCTCTCGTTATGAGAAAGGAGTTACAATAGAGATAATTGATGGGATGGTGATAAGTGTCACCATCCTATGGCTTGCCCATGCCTACATAAAGCCATGGGTGCCTAGGCATGGGTACCACACAAAACATTTTGGACATTAAACTTTGGTATGTAGAAAGCTAAGCTCTCACCTAGACTTATCCTTTAGCCTTGTGCCTTTAGCTTTAGATTAGAGAACACTAGACTTAGATATTTTCTCTATAATAAATCTCTAGTAGCAATTCCTTTTGATCATTCAAGCTAGAAGCTCATAACTTTATCTAGTACTTGTTGGTGCATCTGCCGTTGTCAGTTCCTTGTCATAGCCTACCTACCACACCTTATTGAACCGACCTCTATAACCTAATTCAAGCAACAGTGTAGGAAAGACTAATGCACTGCGGTTTATGCCTATATGTGGATCTACCTTCCCTACCCTTATCTTATCCAGCGATCATGTAGGCCTTATTTTGCTGCATGTACTTCCTTGCTCAAAAAGGCACCTACAGTGTGTAAAAGAAAAAACAAAGGAAGAGGGAGAAGATGAAAGGGTGAGAGAGAGAGAGAGAGAGAGAGAGAGAGAGAGAGAGAGAAAATATCCGGGAGAGTAAAGAGGAAGAAATGAAGAAGAGGAATGAGAGGAAGAAGGGTCTTGCTATGTAGTGTGTGGGTTGTTTAAAAAAATGAAGAGATGATGAGTGAGGAAGAGGTCTATGGGTGTTGCTGTGAGTGAAGAGAATGGACCTGAAGAAGAAGAAGAGAGTGAGAGAGAAAGGAGAGTGGTGAGAGAGACGAAAGGGAAGGAGAGGAAGAGTGTGGGATGTCTTCAATTGAGTGAGAGAAGGAAGATGGTTTTTAAGTGATTTAGTGAAAGGTGGGTGTTGTGATGAAAAAACAAATAATGGAAGGTGGTGTTTGGTCCTTTGAGAGTGGATCTTGGGTTGTGGTCATGCATACTATCGATGTGGGATGATTCCAGCTCATGAACGAGATCTTCTGCTACAGATTTGGATTAGTGCATTAAAAGGTATGTGATCCAGTTTGATTTATCCTTCATTAGTATCAGAGCCGTTGCTGATTCTTTTTTGTTGGATAAGAAGTATGTCAAGAACCCTCTTTAAGAATCAACTTAGTTGCTGTTTTTCCAGGAAAACTGCATACAATGCATGGTTGCAATAATGATTGTTTAAGGATCATTAGCGCAACCATACATTGTGATTATAATTGTTTTAGGATATATATATTAATGCTTTTCAACACCACAACAATTATGCACCGAAGATAAAATAGTAGGTTAGAATCAGATTTTAATCAGGTTTGAAGAAAACCGAGATTGCAGGCTTCAGTTAACCGAACTAGGCTGCTCAATTAACCAAAGCAACCCTTCGGTCAACCGAAGACTAGCCAAACTAGCCATCGATTAATCAAATAAGTCTCTCGTTTAATCGATGGGGTTTCTCACTTAACTGAGGACACCTAATTAAGATCTAAGCTATGGGTTTTTCCAACTAAAGAGGCTTCGGTTAGTCGAAAGAACAACCGAAGCTCTCATTGGTTAACCAAAGGCAAATATCCATTATCCGAGGATCCAAATAGAGATCAAAGAGATGGTATAATGACCAAAGAGGCTTCGTCTCGTCAAAATACTAACCGAAGCCCTCCTCGGTTAACCGAAGCACCCACAAAAGCTGAAATTATTTTTTTTAATTGAATTAAATTGATGCTCTCTTATATGTAATGTAATAGAGTATTCATGTTTAGATGTGATTAACATGTGAATTAAAACTAGTAGATTTCTCAGTTAGATTTTGCACATTATGGACTAAAAATGATCTTAATTTTTATTGTATTGGTGATAACTAGACATTATGGCCCACGGTCTGGTGTATTTTTTAACTAGTAAATAAGGGATTAATACTATCTTTTTGATCGTAGATAATTGTGTAAAATTAATTATTTGTGTATATGAGATATTAATTAAATGTGCAATTCTTAATTGTAGTGATATGGTATATAAAGAGTATAGTAGCTAACCTGAATAAAGGGGAGAAATTGGATGGGAAAACTATGACATATAGAATAGAAAAATCAAATATCTACTAGATGAGTCTGAGGCCCTAGAGAGTTTGCCATATAGCCTAGCCTATCCTGAGGAGGGAACCACTATCCAACACTTTAGAAATATGGAGGCCTATCAGGAATGGGCAAAAATAGATCGGTGTGCGTGTTTTACTATGCTGAGCATCATACACAATGATTTGGTTGGCGAATTAGAGGCCTATAAGACAACACAAGAAATATGGAATGCATTGAAACTTGTGTTCGATGGTACCTCGGCTACTAGACTACGTGCATTAACGATCAAATTTAAGACCTACAAGATGGCTCCCAATGTCAGTATGGTTGAGTGTCTTAAGAAGATGTCGTCTATGATACGTGATCTGAAACCCGTCAGGAACAACCGGATTGATGAGCAGCAGATTCTGCTATTCTGAGATCCCTACCAAATTCGTGAAAACACATGAAGCTCATCACGATGCACAATGATAACATTAAAATGTTCACTGATTTGGTGCACCATCTTGAGCTTGAGGTAGAACGTCAGACCATAAGGTCTAATGGCAGTACGTTCTTAGCTGAATCAACGAAGCACAAGGCATCTAGGTCTAAGCGTAGGTGCAAGGGTAAGGCACCTTAACAGGGAAATGCAACTAAGTAAGTGCCTAAGGTAGGCACAAGTACCAAGCGCTCTAGAGGGAACATACTTGCTAAAGAAGCAAGAGAACCATGCGTTGATACTTTGTGAAATACTCTATGCACCTGTCATTCGTCATAGTCCCATAGCAGTAGTAGAGCTGCGTAGACTAGTTTTGTTTGTTATTTTTAGTGGAGATTGTGTTTCTATTTCTTTAGAGTCATTTTTATATGTTCATGGATTTATTTCTGATGGGTTCAAACTGGATATTGAATATTCCATTAATGATAATTGGATTTCTTATTTGACTTTCAATAATGATGATATTATTATTTTTTATTCATTGAGATGGCACACTATACCAGGCCACATTGGGCTAGAAAGGATGAAGAGATTGGATAGGGCAAGTCTATTAGGATCTCTCGCCAAAGTTCAATTACCCACGTGTGAGCATTGTTTGGTTGGTAAGTCATGTAGGAAATCATTTGGTAAGGTAGTGAGAGCATCTATACCTTCAGAGTTAATCCATTCTGACATCTGCAGACTTATTAATGTTAAGACCAGACATGAAGAGTCCTATTTCATCACATTTATAGACTATTACACGTGATTTAGTTATTGTACTTGATTTTTTACAAGTCAGAAGCATTGGATTGCCTTAGAAGATTTGTGGCTGAAGTTGAGAATCAATTGGATCAACACATTAAGTGTCTCCATATCAATGGAGGACGTGAGTATTTATTGGATTTATTCCAAGAGTTATGTGAAGAAAAAGGAATCCATAAGTAATTGACGAATCCCGGTAAACCTCAACAGAATGGTGTTGTAGAGAGAAGGAACTGTACCTTGTTAGATATGGTGAGGTCGATGATGGCATATGAAAACCAACCAATTAGTTTTAGGGAATATGCACTTATGACTGCAGCCTACATCCTGAATCGTGTCCATACAAATTCAGTTCCTAGCACACCATACTAGTTATGGATAGGTAGGGCGCCTGACCTGACTCACATGAAACAATGGAGATCGTCAGGTCATGTTCCTGTGCCTCCCCACCAGCTCGGAAAGCTAGACTAAAGAGTTATTAAGTGCATCGTTGAGCAATTCTCACAGCACTATAAGGGCTATGCTTTTGTCCATGAACAAACTGATGGGGTTCTAATACAAATTGAGTCACGTGATGTGGATTTCATCAAGGATGATTTTCGAGTAGGAAGGTATCAGGGATGAATCTAGAGTTATATGAGGTGATTTAGCTAGAGTTGAGATTAGCGGAGATCATCCTATATCCAAACACCATTGAGAACATAGGTTCTCAGCAAGATCCTACAAATTCTAGGGATGCTGAGGATAGTGGGAGTGGAATACCGTCTAGTGGGAGTGTTATTGTGGACACGAATTTCCATAATCCTACCAGGCGTAGAAGTAGTCGTGTACACATTCCCCTTCACCATTTTGGGAATGAGGGTGAGTTGTTCATGATTGACATGCTCGATGATGATGAGCCTGGTTCATTCTAGAAGGCGTTAACATCACCTATTTCTCATAAGTGGATAACTGTTGTACAAGATGAAATGACTTGCATGGAGAAGAACCAAGTTTGGGAACTTATCGATCATTCCCCTAGGAGCAAGACCATTGGAAACAAGTGGATTCTAAAGGTATAGCTCAAGCCAGATGGAACTTGGAAGTGTAGATAAATTCAAGGACCGTCTCATGGCGAAGGGTTACACTGAGAGAGAGGGTGTTGACAATGAGGAGATTTTAACAAACTGAAAATTTCAATAAGTAACTTTGGGCCTTTGTGTAAATACCAAAAATTTTAGGACTAAGTTATAATAGGTAAGACTTAATAAATATCTAGAAGGAAGACTCACAATTAGATCACACGTATGTAATTCTATACATAAACACACATGGTATCACTCTCACCTAAAAGTGGAATTAAAGGTTTAAATCTGTCTCACTAAACAACTAACTTAATCCAATGGTTGAGATTAGAAGGGTAAGTTTAAAGAAAACAAACCTATCCCTAATTCTCTTGTTTGTGGCTGAGAAGAGGAGAGAAGAGGAAGAAGTGAGAAGAGGAAGAAAAGGCCAAAGAAGAAGAAGAAGCACTTGAAGCTCCAGAACAAGAATAAATTATCTTGCAAAGGTAAATACACGGTGTGCAATCGTTGTATTTGTTTGAGAATCTCTATGTAGAAATCTTTGATTTGATGTTCTTGTGTTGTGTTATGAAATTCATGGATTGAGTTAGGGCTGATTCATGTTATTTTTACCTTAATGTTCTTATCATGCAATAAATTAGGTTTTAATGGTGTTTGAGTTCAACTACAAGTTTGATCATGATTTGATGAGTTTAATATAGATTGGAATGTTTAGAATATGATTTTATGATGTATTTATGCTTGAATATTGGAATGGGATTGATTGGAGTTGAATTGAACAAGTTGAGCAACCCAGAATTCTCAGAATCGCCGTCTGTCGGTGGACTCATTGGTATACCGACAGTCTGCCGACGAGAATTGTATAGCCCCTGTCGGTGGATTCGTCGGTATATCGACAGTCTGCCGATGGACAGACACTGTGTTTTTATAAGTCCCTGTCGGTGGACCGTCAGTATGCCAACAAAGCATTATATACCCCGTCAGTAGACCCATCGGTATACCGATGGAGCCACCGACCAGAGCATGAGATACCGTAGGTGAACCGCCGGTATATCAACCAGTCCACCGACCAGATATGATTGAGATGAGATATTGCAGACCTTGTGTGATGTTTTGAATTGGTAACTTCATTGATTAATGCTACGATATATTTACATCTAGAAACTCTTTAGTATAAGGTTGATGTCATTATTCCTACCTGTTGAATGATCATGATGTTGTTTACGAGATTATGAAGATATTCATGTTATTATGCATCATACATAGATGGATGATAATGGCATGTATTAAAGTGGACATACATGCATTGAAGGTCCATATGTGAGACCTATTACCAGACCAACCTTGAATCCTTAAAAGGAGGACTAAAGGAGAATGTGATAAGATTGGACTCGGAGTGGAGTACCAATGAGGATAACATATATGGAGTCCAGAATGGACTATGTTAATCTAAAATGATTTTGGGTGAGGGACTAGCTACCCCTATAACCCGGTTACTATATTATAATTATATTGTGAGTAATCCGATTGATTAATGTGAACTGTGATGTGGCACAGGGAAGAGTCCTGTGCTAATGCAGAAGAGTTCCTGATTTGATTCCATGATAAAAAATAGAGGTGGGACATAGACTTCCCATGGGTTAAGAATCCCTAAAATTACAGTGTTCATGCAGAATCTACATAGAGTCCTGTAGCTAGAGATGGCCCATGTTATCCTAAGGGATTCATAGTTGGATAAGTGGCGATTAGCGTGAACATCCAGTGGTTATGTAATCAACGATATGTATTGCATTCATGTGATTGTAATAGCCACCCTTGAGTGACAGGTGGAGTAGGTATTGATGTCATTTCATACAAATGGTGACCTTTGCATTGAACCATATCGCGGCATACATTCTCATAGTGGAACACATCGATTACACAGGCTTGCACATTGTATTTGCTGGGTGTCAAGCTCAAGCCTTTTGGCACATAATATTTTAGGTGCACCAAGTTTGAGGAGATGAAGTACCGGGAAGGTTGCGTGGAGATTGCCTGGAACGATACTAGAAGACTTGTGTTGTCTTTAGTTGGAACTCTATAGTGTTTTGTTGAGAGTTGTTAACTCTTTTTATTTGGCATATAATGTAATAACTTGACTTTACTTTACTTTGGTTTGATTGTGCGCTTGAGGTGGAGTCAGACCTCATTATAGTTTGATATAAATATTACTTCCGCTACTATCTGTCTTATGATTGATGTGTAGATTATAGTTTGGGGTTGTGCCATCCCATAGTAGTGTGGAAAGGATGGGTGAGAGTCACACCTTGGTTCTAAGGTAGTGCTCCTTGCAATCAAGGATTACCCTAGGATTTGGGACGTGACAGAGTGGTATTAGAGCTTAGTTTTATCAGAATTTTAGTTTGGTGGTATTAACAATTTTTGGAGGAGTAGCATTACAATGGAATCATATTTGAGATTGAGTTTACCATGATTATTAATGTTGTGTGCATTTGGATAATGACATGTGAGATTGATGTTACTTGAGTTTTTAGGCTTACCTCTGCCATGTGCATTTTAGAATGGTTGGGAGAAGGAAAGCAGGTGCCACTGGCACTAGTTCGTCTTCGAGAGCTGAAGAGAGAGATCCTCAACTAGCAAGAGTTTACAAAGCATTGGAAGATGTGGCCAATACCATGAGGAAGAATTAGCATGCCAATGTGAGGCAATCGCAGGAGAATCCAACAAGTAAGCTTTTAGAGAGATTTAATAGACTAGGACCAATTGTGTTTAAGGGCACCATGGAACCTTGGAATGTGAAGATCTGGAGAGAGGTAGACTAACCATTTTCATGTTAGAGGGAGACACTACAAAATAAGTTTGAATTAGCGGCGGTATTTAAC
>JAUPMG010053846.1:0-13785 GCA_031762675.1 Pachysandra terminalis | reverse complement strand
TAGCCACTCTCGTAGAAATACGGGGTGAAGGTTACGCTCGAACTGGGAAACCTACGTAATCGGGAATTTCCGGTTCGAGTCGTTACAGTGGAAGAGAGAAGGGGTGAGAGAGGGAGAGAGAGAAAGGGAGGGGTTGTTGTTGTCGTGCAGCATCAAATAGAGAGAGAGAGAGGGGTGAAGTGGTGGTCTACGGAAGAGAGAGAAATAGGGGGAGAACAGAGAAGCAGCGAGAGGGAGAGAAAGAGAAAAAAAGAAAGGAGAGGGTGTCACGCCCTGGATCCAGTGGCACGAATCCCTACGCGGGTTGGCACGGATCACGAGGTGACCTTCAAGTTCCCAACCGTGGAACGCGGAACACTACAACTAGACCCGATAATAAAAGAATTAGTACCATTCATGTAAGACTAAATCAGAGTGCGGAAACAATAAATCATATTCAAAATCAACTTATGGCTTCAGGAGAGCCTACAATCCACAAATAACTATTTCAAAACCAACCCTATTACATCAATTCTTAATATATAAATCCAAAAATAGAATAAACTAAAAACGGGACCAATCCACACAAACCATCAATCAACCTTAACCTGCAACATGAATAAGTTGCATGAGCTAGGATGCCGAGTAAGAAACAATCCTGTCATCCATACTTATGGGATAACGTTAGTCCAAACAAAACATAATAGTATTATGGTAATAACATGGAGTGAAGATAGTCATATAACACTATATCATACTAAATTCCTAGCATCATGCCCATAGCATTAAAAGAATTACATACTAGGGAAATAGCAAGCAATAAGCATAAACTCCACAATGTCAACAAGTCAATTTATGCATGTGAATGCACTTCCCGGTGATTAGCCGGTCCAACCAAACCATCTCCACCAACACCCCGTTCCACGACCATTATGGTCAAACAAACTCCACCATTAACCCATTTCCACGGCCTTATGGTCAATTCGAGCATCCCACGTGTACAGCATGATTTTGTAGGACTTTCAACCTACCCAAGCTCGATTCCCATAGCTACTTCTTACATTTAGGGATTAACACCCAGGGAGGCCTTCGACGAGGACAGTTACCCACTTGCATTTAGGGATTTTAACCCAGGGAGGCCTGCTAAAAAGACGGTTACTGTCACACCCCGAATCCCGTGGCACGAATCCCAATGAGGAGTGACACAGAATCTCGAGGTGAGACCTTCGGGATCCACGCATGGACCGCGGATTGCTACCAAACCACAAGCAAAATAAAGGTAATAACTACGTTTATTTCAAATGATCAGAGTGCGGAAGTCTAAACAAAAAGATAAAGTCTGAATGCAACGATTACATGAATCTAAATGGACTTGACTACAGCTGAGACAAGGCCTACATAGGGTCTAGATAAAATCTCAACAAATACAATCACTACCAAACCAAGTTCATTACAATCAAATCTCCCTCGGGAACACAAATCCAGATAAACGATCAAAAAAATATCGAAGTCATGCAACAGCATCCACAACAACAATACAAGCTAAGCAGCACATCACTCCTCCCATCCTGCAACATGAAAGTTGCGTGAGCCATTGAATGCCCAGTAAAGAGTATAGACAGTTTCCCATCCTCTTATGGAAACCAGATCAACAGGGTTAGTTGTGACGAATCAAACCAGAAAATCCCAATTCTGAGATTTCAAGCTTAATTCGTAACTCTCACCCCATATCTCTATAGGAGTGGAAAGCAATATTCAAAGCATAAGCGAAAGAAATTAGTAGTTCTAGTAAGATATAAGTAATAAAAATATAAAATCTAATCTATTACAAAATTAAAAAAAAAAGAAAGGTCTAATTCTAGTACATAAACCCTATGACCAAATCCAAGTCTTCTATACCCATTCCCAGGCTCTCTCTTTGTGACCAAGCTCCAAGTCCTAAAAAATATAAAATCAACAAACATAAGCTGGAAAGCCCCAATGAGTAGTCCATCAATGCAAGGTATTTACTCATATCCCATTATTATTAGAAAAGTGTAAGTGAGATATAACTGATGTGAAAAATATAGCATCTGTGCATATGGTGATAAAGTAGTAAACAACAGAGACCACACAATGTATTGTTCTCTCCCAACCTCACTTGGTATTAAACCAAAGGTCTACATCATAGTATCCACATGCCTAATTCTATATGAAAATTAGATCCAGTGTGCAATACACTTGATCCTCGAAATAATATCAACGGAGAATATACAATGCATGTGCAAATGGTGTTGTTTGGTCTGTAAAATATAGTAAGTTCCCACATGATCCATCAGTCCTTGAGTAAGATGTTTTCTAAAACCATCCCCCCAAGACAAGGCCACTCTCAAGGATATGATATTCTATGTGCGCAACATAGTTTCAAGGGTTTTCAACAAAGGAGGCACAATCCCCCCACTTATTTTTGATCAAGGGTAATACTCCAAGGGAAATCAATATTTCTACCTCAGGGAATCATGCATATTTACATCCAACAGAAGGGTGTCATGATTCATTCTTTTTTTAAGGTTTCACCATTGTGAACCATCCACGAGAATCATCTTACCACAAGTCTATGAGGCATACCAACACAAGGGCTCTCTCCTAGCTTGGGCCAAAAAAGACATGATTCAGCTATTGGGAATCACATTGTGATCTTCCCTTACCTTTCATCTTTCCACAAGTCTACGATCATCACACAAAACATATCCCTCACTTAGGAGCAAACAAGCATAGTCCACTCATAAGACATCAATGGCTAAATAAGTCAATTCATCTCATATGTGAGTCTAAACCCAAGGGTATCACATGGGGTATGAGACTAAGCCATTACAGTAGGAAGGTCCATATGCAACTCATAGTATTCAGGTCCATTAATTAATGCAACACACAATGATTCACAGACATATATTCAATTCAGCAATCACATGGGCATAGTCCTATGATTATACACTACAAGGTACAATAGTGCACAACAATGCGTACAAAGCATAAATAATCATCTAAAATTGAGAAACATGATAAGATCAGTGTAGGCGGGATATAAACATCAGACAAACACTAAGGGTACAGTAATAGACAGCAACACACTCTAAACATATATGAGTATCTAGCATGAGGAAATATGACAAGGTAAGTACAGGAAAGACATAAGCATCAGACAAGCATTAACGGGTGCAGTAGTGCACAACACCGTACTCTAAGCATATATATATAATTATCTAGCATAAGTTATATAATGGAATCAAAGCAGGAAGGGTATGAACATCTAACATGGAGTAATACACACATGAAGCAGGTCAAATAACACTAAAACATACACACACTAAGGCATGACATCACACTCCAAGCATACATAATTATCTAAACATAAAGGAATATGATATAATCAGTGCTGGTAGGATGCGTGCATCAAACATAAGGTAATACATGTGTTAACAAGTTAAGGAGATGGACGAAATAAACAACACTACACTCCCACATACATGGGTCAATCATCACATAGTAACACATGAGGTCAAAGTTGGTACCTAGACATGCACAAAACAGGGAAATGAAGTAATGGATGGATTTGGGGCTGTTTGCACAAGTTTCCTAAGAAACTTGCATTACTAGGCTAACTCAAGATAGGCTAGACCTTAGTTATGAAGGGTCACATTTGGTTAGGCAAGACTACCAATACCAAAAACATACTAGAACATCTAGATTAGGGTTATTACAGGTGTCCATGGCCTAAAACCACATAAAGGACCAAAAGGGTATCTCGGCGTACCCTTGGTGTGCCGAGAATTGCAAAGTGATGCCAACTGGGTTTGAATCTCGGGAACTGGTCCAGGTGGGTCTCATTAGGTCAAATCCATCACTAACTCAACTCTCAAAATGTGGCTCGGCAGGGTCTCGGTGCGCTGAGATCTGGCCCGATGGCTTTTCCAGAACAGATGGAATTCTCAATGGTGTTCGGCAGACTCTTTGGCTAGCCGACGAGGTCGCCGAAGCTCGGTTCACAGTATTTCTAGATGAAATTTCACCCATAGGTTGCTAACCACCAAAGGGAGCTTCGAAAATGATATCTAGGCCAAGGGGATCAGCCTAAATAAGGATATACTAATTTCTCCCTAAATTCCAAACCCTTGAAAACTGGATTCCAACGAATCAGTTCATGGGGTCATCGACAAGGGATGGGTTCTCAATAGCATGGGGTTAGATCCCTAAAACATGAAATCCAACTACCAAATTCATGGGGGAAGGAAGAACACAATCAAACATGATCTTCCCCCATTATCATAATACCAAAACATGAATAAATACACAAACATTGAAAGAATACTCAACTTGGGGCGTTGCCGATTCGCATCCAAGGTTGCTCCTCCTTGCATCTGGGGATTTGGAGTTTCCCCTCTTCTTCTCCAAGAGCTCCACACGAAGGTGATTGTACAAATTTGTGTTGTGAAACCTATTTATAGGCCCTAAGGGCAAAGCTGTAAATTAAAATAGCTGTGGGCTCAAATATGTGTTTCTAGCTCTATTCTTTCCAATTAATCACCTAATTAATTACTGATGGACTGATTATACTTAGGGTCTCAAATGAGTCTTCTAAGTTGTTTAAATCAATTATTATCTTGCTAATTGATTTTATTTCCCATTTAACTGGTATGTTCAGTTATCTAACCCATATTGCTTCCTAAGTTTATTTGGCTTACCTGATTAGTTTGGGATGACTTAAGTGTTTCTAACATGTTTTGTAAGATTAAGGATTTTATGAATTTTAGTCCTAGTTTACTAGTGAAATGAAATTACCAGTTTATCAAATTACTATTTTACCTTAGGATCTCAAGTTATAGTTTTGGGGATTATTCAGGCCATTACATCCTACCCTCCTTAAAAGAATTTCGTTCTCGAAATTAATCTAAGGAGTTCAAAAAGGCGAAAAGTTTGAAACCAAAAACTTGTGTTCAAAATTCTAGAGATACAAAAATGAAGCAAGACAAGATTCATTAGCATCAAATAAACATTACAAAGAGGGAATACATTCAACCATCATGCACTAGAAAGAAACATACACCCAAAATAAGCAACATATGTAAAAACAAAAAATAACAAACTGTTACACTGGAAAGGAAATGACTAGTAGCCACGCAAATAAAATAAATGATGACATAAGCAACACATAAAGTAGGAAGATGCAATTGAGGAAGAGATGTAGTTGTCACGCCCCAAATCCGAGATATAAGATCTCGAGGATTCAATGGAATAGACCTTCGGATCCATCATGTTGATACGGGAAACCATCCATACAATCAACCCAATCCTGGTTGAATCATAGTCAAAACAATAATTGAACAGCAAAAGTCTTAAATAGTAAAAACCAACTGTAGCCCAATTAAATGTATATTGAGCTAACAACCCATAAACTGAGTAATTATAATCTTTATTACATTTCTGCCCTCCAAGGATCAAACCAATAAAATAAAAGTCGAATAAATTAAGTCAAGTAGTCTCAAAAGCAAAAGTGTCTCCAACATAAAATCTCCTCTCCATCAGCCAACCAGGATCAAACAAACTAATTTCCTATAGAGATAAGGGTCAGTCAAAGCCTAGTAGAGAAATCCAAGGAAGTTACAATAATTGTCTTCATGCATACATTACAACATGGTTAATTCATGCAACTTCACTCAACAAATAATACCATAGTCAAATGTATTAACATGCTCATTATCATACTAAATCTCACATATTTAATAGATATATCACATTTAACATGGCAATCTCATTTCACCATGAAAACTATATAAGTAATCAACTCATATCATATCAATTATTTACATGGTCCCACCATGATAAATCATAGGGCACACATGATCCCGTCATTCATTCAACCCAATCCTCATAGTCCCACTATGAATCCAAACATATCCTACATGATCCCATCATGCACATCACATCAACCACATAGTCCCACTATGCCTAACCAAAACACCATCCACATGGTCCCACCATGTAATACAAGCAAACACATAGTCCCACTATGTACACAAACAAACATCCACATGGTCCCATCATGTAATACAAACAAACAAGTATCGCATAACAAACACATTGTCTCACTATGTTCGCAAACAACCACGTAGTCCCACCATGATTAGTAAACATTGGATAGTCCCACTATACAACACAATCACATACACATGATCCCACCATGTAACACAAGCATACAAGTATCATAACAATCACAGTCTCACTATAAAATACATCCACATGGCCCCACCATGTAACACAAGCAAATACATAGTCCCACTATGTACACAAACAATATCCACATGGTCCCACCATGTGATACAAACAAACAAGTATCTCATAATAAACACATAGTCCCACTATGTTCACAAACAATCACATGGTCCCACCATGCCAATCAAACATTGCGTAGTCCCACTAACAATGCAATCACATATACATGGTCCCACCACGTAATACAATCACATATACATGATCCCACCATGTAATACAAGCATACAAGTATCATGTAAATCACATAGTCCCACTATTTTCATAAACAATCACATGGTCCCACCATGCCAAGCAAACATTGCATAGTCTCACTATACAATACAACCACATGGTCCCACCATGCTATGACCAACATTCCATTAGGGACTTTCACCCACGGTGGAAGCACACCCATAACCAGTACCAATATTCACAAGGTCCCACCTTGCTACGACCAATACGAACCAATCACAAGCATAGACAAGTCAAGGAAGTTACAATGGAAATGCACTACAAACATTTCAATCAAACATGTGCAATGATCAATGCAATGTGGTATGATGCAATTATGAAATGAAGATGATGCGGGGTAATTAGGCCTAGCCTAATCACATGCTCTTTCACAACCAATCCATTCTTTAAGGGACTTGCACCCACGGTAGAATGTACAATTCCATTCTGTAAGGGACTTCCACCTCACGGAAGAATGCATCAGTACCTTGTTCTTTAAGGGACTTTCACCTCACGGAAGAACACACCAGTAAACCTTTGTTTTTTAAGGGACTTTCACCTCACGGAAGAACACACTAGTAAACCTGTGTTCTTTAAGGGACTTTCACTTCACAGAAGAACATACCAGTAAACCTTTGTTCCTTAAGGGACTTTCACCTAATGGAAGAACACACTAGTACCATTTCCTTAAGGGACTTTAACCCACGGTGGAAACACACCCTTACACAGAACATAATCAATCCCATTTACTACCAGTGGACTGGACTACCAGTGGATGCTCCCCGCACAACTTACAACTTACAATAGATGCTCCCAACATCACTCACAACCATAATTCAAACATCAAAATCAATCATATACAAAACATACACCGTACAAATCATCATTAGAACCAAGCATCAGCTTGAACAGTGAATGCTACAAGCACAACTCAAATCACTCAATTTCCTATACAGACATTGCTAATCATCACAATTCTACCATGTAGTCCAATATCCATGTCCAAAGCATTAAATTCAAAATCTCCTTATATCTCATCCAGGACTGCCCTATTTTCCTGAATTTCAAACCTTATTGTACACTTTTTAAAATTCGAACATAACTACTTCTTTTGCACACAAACCAGCCTCATAAACATGTGCAAAACACCCCAAGGGAACTTTCCCTAAATGTTTAATCCATTTGGGGCTTGGTAGATCCTCGGTATCTGCCGGCATTCCTACCGAAGGCTTAATTTCCAGTTTTGACACATCGTAAATGTTTAATTCATAACTATTGTTATGCTCATCGGATTGACCTCAAACTTGGACCATTGTGTTCCAAACTGACAAGGGAAACTAAGAAAAATAAAAAATAAATATTCTAGTTTTGGTAGGTGTCTCGGTACGTACTGAGGCTCGGTAGGAATGGCAGAAACGTTTGGATTTTCGGTAGATGTCTTGGTATGTACCGAGCTACCTTCCGAAGCCAGTTTCAGCTTCTATAGTTGTTCAATGTTTTGGCCATAATTAATTCTATACTCGTCAAAATCGCTTCAAACTTATTGCGTTGTATTTCTAACGTATAGAGGAATCATAGAAAAATACTAAATAAATTATCTATGTTTAGGGAAAGACTCGGTGTGACCTAGAAGTCTACTGTTTGTTACACAGAATTTTTCTAAATTCTTAGGGCTTTGTCCCATACACTCACAATCATGTTTTCTAAGATTTTTGTATAGAATTCATCATCTAATTTCATACATATCAAATCCCATCTTATCATATCAACCGAATATGATTTTCAATCCAAGGATCAAGTGTTCAGTATAGTTTGAGATTTCAAGGTTTAGAAATCTACAGGTTTCTCTAATGATATTAAAACATCAAATCTCATCAATGTCATTCATGCTATAGGATTTCATGGATCTAAACACTAGATCATTCAAATCATGCATTCAAATCTATAGCTATAGAATTGCTGAGATCCATGAATATGATTACCGTAAAATCAATTGAAATCCCTACCTCTCTTCCTAAGCTTTTTCTGCAACTCTTGGAATAGAAGATCACCAGCCCTTTGCTATTCCTTCTTCCTCTTTCTTTCTTTCAAGCACCGATTTCCCTCCTCTATCTCTTTCGTTTTGGACGTGTGAATCCCAAAGACAGTTTCTCTCTCTCTAATTTGAAAAGGTACGTGGGTTAGTGGGAGAACCCATGATCCCTCTTTCTCTAATTCAATTTATGAAGTAAAAGACATAAGTGTCCTTCCCATCTCTATGCACAACTCCTAATTCAACTCAATCTAAGGAAAGGTCTAAATTACCCCAAGTGACTAAGTTAAATGGCACCTCCATCCCTCTCAAACACTATTCACGTCACTATTCGTTGACCCATTTTTGTTAACTCTAAAACTACTTAATTTTACCTCTTTACACTTCCTTAACTCTCCTCACACATGACCAATAGATAGGTAACTTCTCCACTAAGATTCCTTCCCAAAACGTACTAATTTAACCTTGCGTTAGCCCCCATGGGCTTATTCGGACAGTCCATAGCCCCATTTGAGTTCATAGTGTAGGGTCCAAGCCCAGTCCACCTATTTCACAGAAATTGCACAAGTTACCACTATTTCTTCAAAATCACGTAAGGGTCCATCCAGCCCCCTTTTTATAACAATTAAGTCCTAAGGTTTAAAAAAGAATTAACTATCATTTAATTATTAAATTAAATGATAGGGATAGGATCATTATAGTAGTAAAATATTAGTATGAAAAACTTTTGTACATTGAGAAAAAGAATGCAGTAAAAGATTGATAGCATATATGTGTAGATATTAATGATCTGTGTAGTAAAAGAAAGAAATGCATATTATCACACAAATATATATAAAAAAAAAAAAAACGAAGTGTGTAGTTACCAATGTTGTTAAGAAGATGTATAGTGAACGACATAATTAATGAAAAGTTGGCAAATGAATGTAAATACAAAAATGCCAAGTGAAATGGTGATAGTGATTGTAAAAATACAAACAAAATCAAAATAAATAAAAACAATCTAAGGAGTTCTAAAGGCAAGAAAAGAAATGAACTAAAATGCAAGTGCTCAACAATGGTGACACAAAAGTAAGGCAGCACAAGATTCATTGACATCAAACAAACAATACAAGGAAGGAATACATTGAACCATTACACTAAAAAGGGAGGGGCTAGTACAAGCTACCCAATAAAGCACACATATGATAAACAAGAAACTAAAGTTTAATACACTACGAGAAGGAAACCCAGAAACATGCGGAAAGGAAAACACTGCTACTAAAAGACAATTAAAACATCTAAAGAGTGCCCTCAGGAGGAGGAGAAGGTGGTCACCGAGGAGGTCACCAAGAAGAGCAAAAAAAAATTTCTAAAACTACAATATTTATAAAAATATAAGAAGCCAAGATATCACATCAAACCATCCAAATCAAAGATTTAAAGATTGATTAAATGAACACATAGATTCATCAGAATATCGGTCAAGGTCTGGATCTGGCATGAATAGTGACTTCACCAGGCTTAGATCCAATTAGCATCTTGCTGTGATTATATAAAGTTTTATATATCATAATAATCATGGTGTGATTAAATAGTTATATATTGTTATTCTTTTTATTTAAATACAAATCTAATTCGTACCAAATTCTTAAAAAATTTCAGTCCAATGCATTTTCAAATACATGACCTTAAATTTTGAAAATTAGTTACTATTAGAGTTCTAAGTACTTTAAATTAATTCAATCAACAAAACATAAGCCTTTGATTATCACATCCTTTAATAACATGACAATCCAGTATACTTAATATAGACTTCACCCTAATAATTTCGGCCTTAGAACTTTTGGGGATAGTAGTACTACCAATCCTCAATTGTCTATCCGAAGTCACTAGTTAGGGTGCACAAATAGCAATCATCGTACCTCACAATCTCAAATCATAAACATATCAAATTCCCTTAACCCCTACAAGTCCTAGTCTTAGGGTCAACCTACAAAATCCAAACCTAAAGTCTTATGAAAATCCTAATATAGTTACTTAAGTCTTAGAAGAACTTAGGCTCTGATATCACTTTTATCACGAACCAAACCAGAAAATCCCAATTCTGAGATTTCAAGCTTAATTCGTAACTCTCACCCCATATCTCTATGGGAATGGAAAGCAATAGTCAAAACAAAGCAAAAGAAATTAACAATTCTAGTAAGACATATGGAACTGAAATATAAAATCTAATCTATTACAAAATTAAATAAAGAAAGGTCTAATTCTAGTACAAAAACCCTATGACCAAATCCAGGTGTTCTATACCCATTCCCAAGCTCTCTCGACCAAGCTCCAAGACCTGAAAAATATAAAATCAACAAACATAAGCTCGAAAACCCGGATGGGTAGTCCTTCAATGCAAGGTATTTACTCACATCCCAGTATTATGAGAAAAGTGCAAATGATATATACCTGATGTGAAAAAGATAGCATCTGTACATATGATGACAAAGTATTAAACAATAGAGATCACACACTGTATTGTTGTCTCCCAACCTCATTTCGTAATAAATCAGAGGTCCACATCATAGTATCCACATGCCTAATTCTATATAGAAATTAGATCAAGTGTGTAATACACTTGATGCTCGAAATAATATCAACAGAGAATATGCAATGTATGTGCAAATGGTTTTGTTTGGTCTGTAAAATATAGTAAGTTAACACATGATCCATTAGTCCTTGAGCAAGATGTATTCTCGAACCCTTCCCCCAATACAAGGCCACTCTCAAGGATATGATACTCTATGTGCACAACATAGTTTTAAAGGTTTTCAACCAAAGAGGCACAACCCCCCAATTGTTTTTTATCACGGGTAATACTCCAAGGGAAACCAATATTTCTACCTCAGGGAATCATACATATTTACATCCAACAGTAGGGTATCATGATTCATTCTTTTTCCAACATTTCACCATTGTGAACCATCCACGGGAATCATCTTACCACAAGTCTATGAGGCATACCATCATAAAGGGCTCTCTCTCAGCTTAGGCGAAAACAACATGATTCAGTTATTGGGCATCACATTGTGAACTTCCCTCATCTTTCATCTTTCCACAAGTCTTTTAGGATCATCACACAAAAAATATCCCTCACCTTAGGAGTAAACAAGCATAGTCCACTCATAGGACATCAATAGTTAAATAAGTCAACTCATCTCATAGGTGAGTCTAAACCCAAGGGTATCATATGGGGTATTAGACTAAGCTATTACAGCAGGAATGTCACGCCCCAAATCTTAGATATAGGATCTCGGGGATTTGCGAGGAATAACCTTCGGATCCACTACGTGGACTCGGATAACCAATCACCATACATAACCATAGTCCTGGTTATTCAGAGTCTAAAACATAATCAGCGGAAATCTATATAAATTATAACCACAATCTCATCCATACCAACTAAGTTAGATTTATTAAATCCAACTAAGTTATTACAAGTTCATGCCCCTGTGGGGTCAAAACAAAGTTTATAAGAAGCAAGTGTCATCCATTAACTCTATCAAGTATCTGAAACAAAAGGGAATCTCCTCTCCATAGTAGTAGGTCAAACGAACTGATTACTTAGTTCATCAAAAAGGATCAGCCGAAGCTTCGTAAAGAAATCCAATGAAGTTACAATGATTATCTTCATTCATACATAACAACACGGTTAATTCATACAAGTTCATTCAACAAGTAATATCAGAGTCAAATGTATTAGCATGCTCATCATCATACGAAATCTCACATATTTAATAAATATATAACATTTAACATGATAATCTCATTTCACTTTGAAAACCAAACTAGAAGTCAAATAATATCATATTAATTGTTCACATGGTCCCACCATGATAAATCATAGGGCACACATGATCCCATCATGCAATCAACCCAAACCTCATAGTCTCACTATGAACCCAAACATATCCTACTTGATCCCATCAAGTATATCACAACAACAACATAGTCCCACTATGATTAACCGAACATCTATCTTCATGGTCCCACCATGTAATACAAGCAAACACATAGTCCCACTATGTTTAACCAAATTATCTATCTACATGGTCCCACCATGTAATACAAGCAAATACATAGTCCCACTATGTTTACAAACAAACATCCACATGGTCCCACCATGTAATACAACACACAAGTAATATATAATAAACACATAGTCCCACTATGTTCACAAACAACAATCACATGGTCCCACCATGCTAAATAAACATTGCATAGTCCCACTATACAATACAAACACATACACATGGTCCCACCATGTAATACGAACATACAAATATCATATCAATCACATAGTCCCACTATGTTCACAATGATCACATGGTCCCACCATGCTATCACACCAAATGTTCACATGGTCCCACCATGCTACTACATACTATATCCACATGGTCCCACCATGTTATGACACAACCAATCCTTAATGTAACACATGCACAAACACAATCAAGTGTAAGTGAGATGAGTATGATATGATGCAATTATGCACAATGAATGCAGCAAATGATGCAATGCAATGGTTTGTCACATAGTCCAACACAATCATTCAATCAGACCATTCTTTTAGGGACTTGCACCCAACGCTAGAATGCCACCAATCCTATTCCTTTAGGGACATGTACCCATGAAAGAATACTCCATTGACCATTATGTAAGGGACTTTCATCCACGGAATAATGCTCCATTGACCATTATTTAAAGGACTTTCACCCACAGAATAATGCTCCATCTTATCCATTAAGAGACTTGCACTCACAGTGGATGAATCCAATGACCATTATTTAAGGGACTTTGTCACACCCCAAAACCAGAGCACAAACCCCTAGGCGGAATGGCACGAATCTTGAGGTGAGACCTTCGGGATCCACTTCTAGACCGCGGATTGCCATATCAAACAAACTAAAGGATAAACAAAATATTGATCTCATTCATCACGGAGTATGCGGAAGCTAACAACAGAGAATAAAGAAGTAGATAAACAAATTTAACAAAACAAGTCGGCACTCAGCTGGGCCTTACATTTACTAATAAAATCCAAAGTAATAGTTAAACCATAAATTCCAATGTTTACAAATGAAATGAAATAAATAAACCGAGGTAACAAGCTGCAACAGCAATTCAAAATCATCGAGATCTAATTCAACTTGCAACATAAGAGGTTACAGTGAGCTTGGAATCCCCATATAAGTACAGAACCCAAATAATCGACATCAAATAAATCA
>JAUPMG010053826.1:0-13786 GCA_031762675.1 Pachysandra terminalis | reverse complement strand
TAACACTGTTGTAACAGTAGATCTTCAACGTGAGATTTGAAATCAGATCATAATCTATTCAAATTCTCATGCAAATCTTTTTGATCTCAATCAAGAATCTTCTCAGAATATTCTACAATAGATAACCACCTCTTGCTATTGATTAACAACTATTTTAGGACGAAATCCTTGTGTGGTTGATTTCTTGCTTAACTCAAATATTTAATAGAATATTTCTGTTAACAAATATTTGCAGGATCTTCTGAGTTTTAGAAACTATCTTCACTAGAGGCCAGCTATAAGATGGCGCCAGATTCTTCTAGAATCAACAAGAATTCTGAGCTTGCATTCCACGTGATGCTATATTCTGTTTTTCAAAAACAGAATCTTCATCCTTAGTTTTAGAAACTCCTCAAGCTTTGAAGATGCTTCTATATCTTCAATCAAAGCAGATTCTTCAACCCAAAACGGCAACTCTACTCTCACACCAGATTTCCTTGTATTTGGAAAATTCAAAACTAATCTAATTAGATTGGGAAACAATCCAACTTTATTAGTAAGTTTTTCTTTACTTTGAACATG
This sequence comes from Pachysandra terminalis, assembly GCA_031762675.1. Taxonomy (NCBI): domain Eukaryota; kingdom Viridiplantae; phylum Streptophyta; class Magnoliopsida; order Buxales; family Buxaceae; genus Pachysandra; species Pachysandra terminalis. Next base: position 13,225 of record JAUPMG010053826.1, on the reverse strand, counting down.
TGGCCAACTGTAGAAACTTAACAGAAAAATCCAGATTTCTCTCCAAAAATAATTAGAGACGAGATATTTGAATTTTCTAATTCGAAATCTTCTTGAATTAGAAACCTCTTGAATTAGAAACTTCTTGGATTAGAAGTTACAGCTAAACTTAGAGGTTTCTCAGTATTACACGATTGACCAACTGTGGGATGTCTCTAGAATCTTCTAGAATCAACTTGAATTCTGAATTTGCATTACACTTAAATTTTATTGCCATGAATGCCAAAATATCTAACAAATACAACCTAAAACACGTTTAAGCGGTTCACCTGTTTAAGAAAAATCCTTTAAATGGATAAAAACCTTTTTAAATGATAACATAAAAAGAAAACATACAAAATCAAAACCCAAAGTGCCACACATGGAACTTAGGATTCATCTTGCTTTAGGGGTTTTAGGATTTTAGGGTTCATGCTTTCTTTTACGATGTAGCATTTGTCTAGTTTTATTTTATTTTTTTTTTTTTTGAGGTTTTTTGGCTCATCAGTTTTGTAAGGATTTACTATTTTTAAGATTTTAATGTTTAATATTTACGGTTTAGGGTTTGTATGTTCCTTTTTATGATTATAAGTTGTAATATTTAGGGTTTAGGTTTATTTTACTTTGTTAAGTTTTTTTTTCTAATCTTTTTTTGAGGATAAAAAAAATCCACGAAACATTAGATTTCGATTTTAATATAACAAAATCTAATATAACCTTAGATTTTTAGGTTTAAAATAAGTTTCTTATTTTGTTATAATTACAAGTTGTAGTATTTAGGGTTTAGGTTTTTGTTTAATATTTTGTAACAACACACGGGTACCATGGCCGTGAGTGACCTAACCACCATGCTTTTGGATACACACCTTTTAAGAATATCTCTAAAAAATGTTTAAGTCCGCTCTAAATTTCTTAAACTTTAAGCAAAATAGAAAGAATATCTTGGATTTTCAAATCTCACATTTATCTTCACACTTTATTACTTTTACACCTCACAAAATAACACTTCAGCAACTTTATTTCACACATTTGGTTGGGTATCTACTATTTGAGTTTTGTTTAATCTAACCTTACAAAAAAATGTTTTAAAAGAGAGTATAAATCGTGGGATGTGGGATTTAAGTTAAAAGGAAAAAAAAAAGAATAAGTTATGAAAGGAGTCGATAATAGATTTTAAAAAAAGAGATAAGTAGGAGAGAGATAGAATGAGAGAGATTTTTGGATATTAATTAGAGAGAGAAAAGATAGAGAGATAAGTAGGAGAGAGAGACGGAGGAAAAAAAAAAAAAAAAAGAGAGATGTGGGAGGGATTTTAGTTTTAAATGTTATAAATGTAGACACCCCAATTTGTGTGAAAGGATTTTTTTTTTTTATCTTTGCAGTTTGTGGAGACTTGAGCTTGGCATCTTTTCATCATCATCATCACTTTTAATCTCAAATCCATTTAAACCAAAATTTTCATTGAAATCCCAAAAAACTATGAAATTATCAAACTACCCTCAATGGATCCCATACACTTCATGGTCACTCAAAATCAATTTTTAACCCAAAAAATGAACTCTAGAATGAAAATGCATTCCAAAGGATATACAATTGTTTAGATTTAAGATTTTTTAATAAAAAATTACCGTTTTACCTTTGATTTCGTTTTGGATCAAATTTGTGACTTTTAGAGGTTGGAGAAATATTCTGACTTCAAATTTGATCATTTTATGCAAAACCCTTCAAATGGATACAAGTTGATCAAATTTCAAAATTAGTGATAATAAGGGTATTTTTGGTATTTTTAAAATTGAAGCAATCATTAAAGTGAATGTCGAATATTTCAAGAAAAAAAAAAAGATAAATACAAAATCAAATTTAAAGATAATGTAATTGGGATTTGATAAGATAAAGTCGATAATTCAAGGAGATTAGTGTTCTAGTTGGGTTGGAAGAGTTGTAATTTAAATATATTTCGTTTAAAGAGATAAAAGGAGATTAAAAAAGAAAGAGATAAAAAAATAAAGGGGAATGCGTGAGAGAGAGAGAGAGGAAGTGTTTAAGGTAAGGGAAGAGTGCATAGCGACGAGGATAATGAGGATCGACATAGGGGTAAACAGCTGAGATACCGCCTTGGATTTTATCTGCGAAATCGAAGGAAAGCTGCGTTTCAGGTCTTTAGAAAGAGCAGCAGTCGATCAACAAATAAAGGGTAGAAATTTCCAGCAAAAACTCCAATCCCAATCCTTCCGTTCGTCCTCTACAAATCCAGAGAAACCTCCGGCAAACCACCAGGATTTCAGTTTCCGCAACCCTTCCTTTGATTTTCGTTTGTTTTTTATCCTCAAAAACCCCATCTTCTGAATCCAACGAACCAGTAGAAAACCAATCTCATTCCTTCATTACTGTTGCCAAGCTCGTAGCCCAAGCAAGACCTGCAAAAATCAAATGTTATTCCATTGCTACAGGTATTTTTATTTTTTATTTCTATTTTTCTTTTCATCCTTCATCTTTTAGAAAGTCGGCATCGTACCGATCTGCCATGGATTGAGAAAATTACTTTTTGATTCTTCTCTGCTTTGTTTGTTTGTAGTTGCAGTTTATACATGGTTCATTGATTCTGTTAAGCTTCTAATCAATATTCAAATCAATGAATAGAGTTTTGTTTAACCTTGATTTTGGATTGGTTATGTGTTCTTTTGTTTCCTATTATTCAGATTGATCTTCCTGTTCTTGATTAAATTTGCAAGTATATAACAGCAGCCCACTTACTTTAAATTTTGGGATGGTGGCTTCGTCACTAGACAAATCTGGAGTTTACATTAGTGATTTTGCTTTTCTTAAAATTTTTCTTACCTGGTGCAGATCTTATGATTCGGGTAAGCGTGATGGTCATTTTGTCTGATCTGGTATTTTAGGTTGGATAGAGTTGTATTATAGATTGCATGTGTTTATAGTGTCATTAGGACTCATATTTAGGGACTTTGCAAGTAGTCAGTCCTTTAGATCTATCCTTAATCTGAAATCAAGTATTGACACATGGAATATGTGTGTTATTGATTATGTGGAGAATACATTGTTTAGATTTGAAATATTATTTTAAGCCATTTTTGGATTTTTCAATTTTATAAAGTTTCTAGGATTTATTTTAGATTTTAGGTTGTTTTAACATCTTTAGGATTTGGCCAAATAGAATTAAATCAGGTAACCGGTTGAACCGGAAGGAAATGGGTGCTTGACACCTTCCCACTCGCTTAACTAAACCTCCTTACCCATTCTGGTTAGACAATTATTAAAATCCATTGTTTGGATTTATTTCAAAATTAATTGACTTATTTAGGTGACCATTCACACCTGAATCCAGTGGATGGTGGCGACTCTAATCAACCCGATCTATCTAGGGTTCACCCGACCCAGGGTAGTTCACAATAAAATTTAGGCTTGTCATTGAAGAGAATTAATTTTAATGAGGGGTAATTTACACATACCTCCCTTAAGGTACGTGCAAATTGCAAAAACCTCCCTTCACTTTTTGGAAACTACAATTACCTCCCTTCCGGTTTGAAGAGAGGTCACACTTACCTCCCTTCCGTTGAATTTCCATCCAAAGGTTGGATGGCAATTGCTGAAATCAGCAATTTTCAGTCGAAAGTACCCCTTTTATTGATATGAATAAAAAAAAATTATATCCTAAAAACTAATCTTGATTATCACTTAAACCTTTTTTTTAATTTTTATTTGACTTAGGGTAAAAGCATAAAATACAATAACTTGGAGGGTATTTTTATCAAATATTTTTTGATTTTTTTAATTGCTCACGTTAGGCAATTGAAAGAACGAATGGTCCATTTTACTGACTTAAAATTGAGGGTATTTAAGTAAAAAATATATAAAAGTTAAAGCTCTTAATAGACGTTTTGTAATAGGGGGAAACTGTGGTTTTCAAAAGGTGAAAGGAGATATTTGCAATTTGCGCATACCTCGTGGGATGTGGGATTTAAGTTAAAAAGAAAAAAAAAAGAATAAGTTATTAAAAGAGTTAATAATAATTTTTTTTTTTTAAAAAGAGATAAGTAGGAGAGAGAGAGAGAGAATGAGAGAGATTTTAGGAAATTAATTAAAGAGAGAAAAGATTGGGAGAGAGAGAGAGAGAGAGGGAGGTGGGAGGGGTATTAGTTTTAAAATGTGATAAAATTTAGGCTTGTCATTAAAGAGAATTAATTTTAATGAGAGACTTTAGGAAGTGGTAGAGGTGGAGGAGATAATTGTGAGATTTAAGTTAAAAAGGAAAAAAAAGATAACGTTATTAAAAGAGTTGGTAGAAAATAGGATATAGAGAGAGATTTTAGGACACTAATTAAAGAGAGAGAAAAGATTCGGAGATGAGAGAGAGAGAGAGAGAGAGAGAGAGAGAGAGAGAGAGAGAGAGAGAGAGAGATTTGATTGGAAAGGTGGGAGGGATTTTAGTTTTAAAATTTGAGAAAAATTTAGGATAGTCATTAAAGAGAATTAATTTTAGTGAGAGATTTTAGGGAGGAGTAGAGGTGGAGGAGATAGGGAGAGAGAAAGTGTAGTGACTTGCACCCTTAATTATATTTAAAATAATTTAATTATAATTTTTAATGAAATATATGAGATTATTATAGTATTATATCTAATTAACTAAGTTTGGCATCTATTTGTAATAATAATATGATAATAGGAACTATTGTGTTATTATTATAAACATTGCGTTACTTGAGTAATATTAACTTTTTTGGGTTTGGGCTTTGGGCTTTGGGCTTGGTGCGTTGGGTATTTGACCTAGGGTTGGTTAAATAGGCCCATGTGGCTACCTTGGGGTATGTTGGTCTTTCAACCTTCAAGTTTGAATTACATTAGATTTAGATTGAAGGAGATTTAGGGAGGAGTAGAGGTGGAGGAGATAGGGAGAGAGAAAGTGTAGTGACCTGCACCCTTAATTATATTTAAAATAATTTAATTATAATTTTTAATGAATTATATGAGATTATTATAGTATTATATCTAATTAACTTAGTTTGGCATCTATTTGTAATAATATGATAATAGGAACTATTGTGTTATTATTATAAACATTGCGTTACTTGAGTAATATTAAATTTTTTGGGTTTGGGCTTGGTGCGTTGGGTATTCGACTTAGGGTTGGTTAAATAGGCCCATGTGGCTACCTTGGGGTATTTTGGTCTTTCAACCTTCAAGTTTGAATTGAATTAGATTTAGATTGAAGGAGAATGCACGATTCTCTCCTGCTTCCTTCAAGGGACGTGCAGTTATGGAAAGTTCCCATAACAACACTCTCTTGCTTGTTTTGATAAAAACGACCAAGAGAGAAGGATTGAGATTTTTGTGTGATTGTTGTACAAGATATAAGAATAAGAGAAAAATACCTAGAGGAAGAAGAAGATCAAACAGCAGCAAGAGAAAGAGGTTTGGGTCCTGATCTTTGAGAAGTTTTATAAAAGATTTTCAGAGAAATCAACAAGAGGTAGGTCCCTTGGGTTTTCCTCTTAGCATTATCCTTTGAAGGAATTTCTATGTGTAATGATAATGTGAAAGGTATGAAAATAAATGAATGCATGTGGTGCATGGATTTCTAAGTGTAGAGCATGTGAGTATGATTAAGAAGGTATATATATGTGCATGCATTAGTTTCTGGGTTCTAAGAATGATGGATCGTGTGGTTGTGTTTGTGTAATGAAATGTGTGATCTCTAGCTATTGATTTAACCTAATATCATGTTTATGTGATTCATATCTAACTTGCTATGTTGAAATGAATATGGTAGTATATGATAATGTGTGTGCAATGCATATTGGTTGTGATTTCGGGGTGTTATTTGATGTTTGACATGTTTTGCGAGTGAAAACTCTGAAGATAGGGAGATTCTTGGGCTTTTGCGCGACTTTCGGCTAGGGGTTGGGCTGATTGAAGAGCCCACTGAAGGTTTCGGTTAGGCTCTCGGTGCACTGAACAACCCACCGAGTTTTTGGGTTTTTCTGGGTTGCTAGTTAAGCCACTGACGAGGGGTTTGGTTAACTGAAGCTCTGAGAATAGTTTGGAGGGCTTCTGGTTGGATAATCGAAGCTGGCCGGTTGACCGAAGGTTCGGTTCATGGTTCAGTTTGGGGTTTGGTTAACCGAAAATGGACAAAGTGGTCCAATCTTGATGAAACTTTACAATTAGTTCATTTACATGCTTATGAGATTGAATGTATATGATAATAGTTTCTCAATTTAACATGTTTATAATAGTGTATGTTCACGTGAGGTGTGTTGGCTATGCTTTGCTGCTCTATGTGAACTATTGTGGTGCTTCATGACTATGATATGATCATGTATAAGTGTTTTAACATGAGTAACATGAGTGTGTGATGGATTTGAATGTGTGGGATTGATATGCATGCATGAGATATGCAAGATGTGTGGTGAATGGTCCATGGCCAAGTCAATGCATTAGATATGCATGAGATGTGGTGTATGGTCCTTGTGAGGCCAAGGTGGTTCCATTTCCAGATAAAAGGTAATCATGTTCAGACATACATACATGCATGGGTTGTGTTTGGTCGGGTGTGTGAAAGAGGTTACTAGGTCCCCATCGATGATGGCACCTAGAGGGTTGGTGTCTACCTGGGGTTGAGATTCCCCGAATGACTAGGGTCCGTCCTGTGCCTTGTGGGTTGTATTCTCAGAAAATTGTAAGGTAGATTTATACTTGGGATTATCCTCGAAATGAAGAGTGGATGTGTCGGACATTCCTTGGGTTAGTGAATTCCCAGAAAGTATCCTGATGTTTTTGTGAGGTGTCTACAGGTTAGGCAATGCCTAACTCAAGTCAATGCATAACATCATTAATGCATTTGCATTTCGTCATCATCTTAGACCATTGTTAGTGCTCATTCTCATCTCATATACATTTTATGCATGTTCCTATTACTCTATCTCACTTGCCTATGTGTTAATTTGGCTTAACTGTTGGATGACTGTGTTGTTGTATACATATTGTGTGTCTTGATACTGTATGTATTTTTGGGTAATGAGAGGAGGCATAGACTCTTGGTTGCCTATTGAGCTGCCAAAGCTCACGCCTTCATGCACCAGGTTATCAGCAAGGATAAGGAGTATATTTGGTGGACATGGAGTGGATTGGATTAGCTATCAAGCATGTTGCTGTTTGATTGTTTATGTTTTGTTATTTTGGAATTATTTTGTAAATTGACCCTATGGAGGCATGAATTATTCAGCATTTAATTTTATCTCGTTTGTGAGAGGAGAATGTATGTATGAATGGCTTGGTTTAAATTTGAATAAAGACTTCTGCTTACAGTTATTTTATTCTGATTGGCCATTATGAATGGTGAGTGTATTGTGGACCACATCCAAAGGGTTTGAATTCGAAAGTTGCACGCACCTCAAGATCCTAGAGATTAGGGGGCATGACAGGAAGTCATTTAGATAGGATTTATCATGTTATAGATTAGTTAAAAAAAAAAAAGAATATTGTTCACCTCAGCACTACTTGAAGGAGAGAGAAGCAGGTGTGTAATGGAGACTACTTTTAATATATATATATATATATATATATATATAATAGATGAGTCACTTATGGAGCTCCTTGGTTTACCCATTATTTCCACAGAATTTAAGAATAAGAACCCATTCCCTACCCATTGTGAGATAGTGGCCATGAGAAGAAAAATATCCAAATTCCAAGAAGACTTGCACTTGTCTTTTCTTCCATTAGATTAAGATCGATGGCAGTTACGTGTGGCCCTACAGAACTAGCCTCCTGTGCGGGTGCAATAACAGGGTCAGGTCCTCCTTCCAGGATGTGCTGCAGCAAGTTACAGCAACAAAGGCCATGCCAATGTCAGTACCTTAGGAATCCTAACCTAAAGCAATTTCTTAACTCCCTCAATGCCAGGAAGGTAGCTACCACATGTGGTGTCCCAATCCTCAGGTGCTAAGGGATAGATACCCTACACAACAAGCCAAGAAAGAGTCTTCCATTTTCTTTTAGTGTCTTTAGATCTGGTTTGGAGATGGTTAAGTAGTAATTAGGGGTACAAGTAATTAAGAAGTAATAGCACTTTAGGGGTCTTGTGGTCATGTCGTCTGTTTATGTCTTTTCCTTTCTATTGTAAACCTTTGTTTACAAGCTCTAATAAAGGTGTAGACTCCTTAGCATAAAATGTTCATCATCATTAACTGCCTTATCTCAATTAATTAGGATTGTTCCTGTTATGAAAGAGAGATAAAACGGGGTGAAGAATAAATCAAGCACACAAAGACATAAATATACGTGATTCGACAAATAGTACCTACGTCCACAAATGCACACTCAGTTCTACTACTCTCCAACACTCGGAATAATGTGTTACAAAAAGTAGCTATAAAAGTATGAATAATACTTCACTATAATTAGTGGTGGTGGTGGTGGTGGTGGGTTAGTGGTTGTGGTTGTAGTTGTAGTGTGGTGGTGGTGGGGTTGTGGTAGTGATAGTGGTGACGATGGTGGGGTGGTGGTGGTGGTTGTCGTGGTGGTGGGGGTGGTGGTTGTGGTTGTAGTGGGGTAGTGGTGGTGGTGAGAAGGGTGGTGTTGGTTGTGGTGGGGTGGTGGTGGTGGGTTGGTGGTTGTGGTTGCAGTGGGGTGGTGGTGACGGGAGGGTGGTGGGTGGGGTGGTGGGGGTAGTGGGGTGATGGTGGTGGTGGTTGTTGTGGTGTTGGTGGTGGTTGTAGTTGTGGTTGTAGTGGGGTGATGGTGGCGGTAGGGGTGGGGGTTGTGGTGGGGTGGTGGTTGTCGTGATGTGGTAGTGGTGGTTGTCGTCGTGTGATGGTGGTGGTGGTGATGGTTGTTCAAAAAGGTTTTTTATAATTAATTTTTAAAAGCTTATTTTTTCTAAATTTTTCTAAGAGCAAATAAGAAAAATTTTAAAAGCAACGATTGCTTTTTAATTAAAGCAAATAATTTATTTTTTTGCTTTTTCTAAATTGTCAGAGAACACGTTACTAAACATTGATTTTCCTTTCAAAAGCAATCTTTTACTTCAAAAAACAAAATAATACTTGTAAAAAGCATTACCAAACGCAGCCGCAGCCGAAAAGTAGGCTGAGATAGCCTGAAACATGGCTTGGATTCTATGACATATCAATTCACTCGTTGACGAGAACGTTTGATCATTTTGACTGCATCATCTTTAAATCTTTTCGATTTTCATATGTTTTTTAGTACTTTCGCATAAAATTTTCGCAATGAAAGAATATCTAAACTACAATATTTGGTGGGACGTGATGGCCACGTGGCCAAATATGATGTTTAAATAGGTCATATGATTGGAGACCCTAGTTTTTGCCATGATGAGGTAACAGTTCATACCCATGGTTTTAAGGATTGGACCGATCCGGTCCAGATCGGTTGGTCCATACCGGAATCGGTTAGTATTGATCTGATTCCAAGCCACGATATAACTATTGTATCAAGTGGCCATGGATCGGAATGGTCCAACAGATACCAATCCAGACCAGACGATTTGAACAGGTCCAATGACGGGATCAGATGGTCCAATTTTTTTTTTTTTTCAATTTGTAAAACAAATGATTCAACAGGTACCGGTGTGGGCATTTGCCCACCTGAATTTGATGAGCCCAATTCCAACATGGAAAAGCTCATTTCATTTTCTGATTTTTAACCATTTTGCATAACAAGTTTAAGATGACTCCAGGAGCTAGCATAACTTTGAATGAATCTCACAAGAAAGACTATTTAGTTGTGTGCATTGTTATTAATGTGCTTGTGTGAGTAAATTGTGTTGTTATTTGGAGACTTAGCATGACGCATTCGGGAAGTACTGATGATCCAGTTAGCAACTCTGCCCGTCGAGCAATAATAGGGGTATATAGTAGTAATTATTTGGGGGTTCAGGGGGTATTGATGCCCGGATTTTTAGGGGCGGAGCCAGGATTTTGCTTTAGGGGGACAAAATTTATTTATTTTATTGGTAAAAAGAAATAAATAAAAAAAGTAAAATGAGAGAGAGAGAAATTAATGCTATTATTTGAATGAAAGAGAGCAATTAATGTTGTTATAAAGAGATTTTTAATTTTTCAATTTTCTGTTTGTAAAAGTAGACTTCTTTATGTGCTAAAAAACAAACAAGTAAATGATTGAAACATAAAAAATTTATTGAAAATGGGCAATAAAAATATTCAAGGGGGGTAAAATATAATTTTGAGAGGGGGGGTTATATAAAATATTTATAAGAACATACCTCTAGTTTTTAAAAAATCAAAAACGGAGGGGGACCAATTGCCCCCCCTTGCCTCCACCTGGCTCCGCCCCTACGGATTTTTTGAGGGAAAAGGGGTATATTAGTAACTTCACTTACTGTTATGTTTAACCATAACTACAGGGTATTTATCATTCTTTTTTCGAGGCTACTCTTTGTAATACTTTTTCTGAGCTTTTGAGAATAGTAGAACCTGGTGTGTATCCGTGGACGAAGGCACAATTTGTCGAACCACGTAAATCCGTATCTTGTCTGTGCTTGATTTCTTCTTCATCTCGTGGATCTCTTTCTTAACAAATTGGGCTTAGGAAAAGGATCATCTGATAAGTTCGCCACAACTAAGAATCCAAACTGGTGGGAAGAAAAAAAAAAAAAAAAGAAGGTATTTTAAGGTAAGGGAAATGCACAAGGTTCAAATGATGTTTCAGTGCTGGTAAAAAGTCTTCTTATGGTCAGTTCAAACTCTTTAAAACATTTTAAGATTCAGTGCTTTTTTTTATTGAAAGTGTTGAAATGTCAAAAATACTCTTTGAACAAATTTTTAAAATAACATTTTGATCCCTAACCCCTTCTTGTTTTCCTTTTAATTTCACCCTCTCCCTCTTCTCTCGTTTTTCCCAACCCAAGTGCACCTCCGGCCTCTCTCCACCGTTGCTTAGTTCGTCGCACCACCACCATGCTCGCCCCGCCGGCCTCTCCCTCTCTCTTTCCCGCTATTGCCGCACCTCCCTCCACGCAACTCACACCTCCGACCTCTCCCTCTCCTTTTCCCGTTGCTGCCACACGATCACGCACTCCTCTTCGCCTATCCCTCTCTCCTTCATTGTCCCTCTACCTCGCCGCTGCGAGCAGAGCGGAGTGGGGTAAATAGCATATTTAAAATATTAAAAAGATAGATTATTTTCGTTTTCATCTTCTTTGCTTACATTTAATCAGACTCTTTTTTTCCTCTGTAATTTCATCACTTTGGTTTCTTCAATATCTACGGAAGGTATGGTTATTTTCATTATGGGATTTTTTTTTTGGTTCTTAAACTTGTTCTGGAAATTTTTCTGGATGGAGTCTCAGTTTTTTTTTTTTTTGGGGGGGGGGGTTGGTTTATGGAGAAGCTGGAGAAGATCGAAATTTTTCTGGATGGTTATTGTGTGAAAAGAATGGATTGTGATGAAGATCATAGCTCTCCAAGAGGGGTTTTGGAGATTCCTATTTTGGGTGTGGATTCAGACAATAGTAGTTGCAACAGCAGATGTTCTACAAAGAAATTGATTGTTCAACTTCATCAACCTTCGGTCCCGGAATCACACGGTTCACATTGGAGGAACTTGAGTGATGCCATAAGAAAGATTCAAAGGTAATGAGAATGCCAGGCTCGATCTGTGCAACCCATTCCTTGGGCTCTTCATCCTCCATGAATTCAACCGACTCTGTTCGACCACTCATTGACTATGGAGTCTCTTCATCGCTTGAAATCCCTTGCAATCTCACCTCCATCTCTTTCCCCCCACAGCCTCGGCATCGAGCTCAAGGCTCATCCAACAATACGAAAGGGCAAAAGAGATAGTATCAAACGGAAATTTTAGAAAACTTTACGTAAGGAAGGGCAATTTTAGCATTTTAACACTTTTAGGAAAAAAATCACTAAATCTTAAAATGTTTTAAAGAGTTTGAGTCGATGATAATAAGACTTTTTTCATGCACCGAAATGTCATTCCAACTTTGTGCATTTCTCTTATCTTAAAAAAACCAAAAAAAAAAAAAATGCAGAGACTATTTGGCTATTAGAGCAAAATGTATCTTTGGGAGAGAGTCCATTTCTTCTGCTCCACGAGCGTCCGGCCATCCTCTACTCTACCGTAGGATGGCCGACGCCTGTTCAAACTAGCTCAGCGTGCTGCACACGCGGGCTTTAAGTGCATGATCTCCGTTGATGCCATTTCGCTTAAAAACTAAAAACAAAACGAAACTAATCGTCGTCTTCCCTCTTCCTCTTCTCTCTGACCTGCTTGATTTCTTTCTATGAAATCTCCGGTGAGTCTCTGCACCGGAGTCACGTTACACCTGAGAGGAAGAGAAAGAAGCTAGCTTGAGCCTCTCCCATTCACTCCTTACCAAGATTATCAGCTCAAACATTATTTTCTTGCAATTGAACTGAGTGGAATCATTGCAGTAAGGTGGTGTGAGAGTTAAAAAAAAGGAGAAGATGGAGGTGGTTGGAAGGAAAAGGTCAGCAAGAAATGGTGTTGCTGCTGGTTCTGTTTGGGAAAGTAGAATGAAGATTGATGAAGTGAAAGGTGGGATCAAGGTCTTTAATGGCGAAGAGACTTCATAAGAGGATTCTGGTATTGGTGAATTTCCCGTTTACAGTGGCTTGAAACAAACTGAGAGTGGTGTTTGGTTAAGTGGGAGGAGGAAGACATGGAAGTCTGAATCTTTTGATGGGATTCAAGGAAACCCAATTCAGGTGAGTAAGATAAAATCTGAGGCACAAGAGGTTTCTGATGAGTCATGTGAGGAGCTTAGTGCGTCTGTTGATGAAATTGAGAAAATCCCAATTCAGATAAGGAAGAAGAGATCCAAGTGGGATAGATTTTCAGATGAGACCTTCGAGGATCTTGAAGAGTAGTCTATTGATGGAGCTGATAGGGACTCATTTCAAATAAAATTTCTTTTATTTCAAAAATATGAGAATCACAAAGAGTGTGCTCATAAGGAACCATAGTTTCCAGATATAAAGCTTTCAAAATTCGTATGTACAAAAGATCTGCGTTGGGACAATGTACCTACTATGGCTCTCATGGAGACAACAATGTTGAAGAAGATTAAAATCCAGCTCTTTCTTTATAAATGCAGAAGGTTTGAAATTGGGTTCCAACCCAAAATCCAAGGCCTCTTATCTGTTGGAAGCACAAAATTGAGCTCAAA